>MU227766.1:303652-319323 GCA_018584345.1 Thuja plicata
TACATATATGTTTAGAGTTTATTACTTTTATTGGAACAAGAAATCAAACAAGGGTGCAACTTTATCGGTGGAATATATTATATTATTTAAATTATTTCATCTTCAAACTCTTTTAAACGAGTAATTAAAACTAAATTTAAATAAGGATATCAAATGCCTTAATGCAGTTTATATGATTTTTTTATGTCAATCTTAGTGGAGACTTAAAACATAGAGATGGATAACAATGCAATTATATCATTAATTTTATCCCCTTCACATAATTTATTAGTAGTAAATAATCTAATTAAATGGTTAATTTTATTAAATTGGAAAACTTAAACAACCTCCTTCATCTAATGGGTTAAGGGATGTTGAATTTAGATATGATCCCGCTCAACCCTAATGGTGATAGTTACACTTAACCTCTCGATATAACCTATCTTCTTTAACCAAGTAAAATAAGTAGCCTGTTTAGGAAACTTTGGTAAACCTTTGTGCTACATTCATGTCTAAATTGATATGCTTTCAAAAAAACCATTGTTGTGTTTTTTGAATTTATTTGTGGCATGACATTTCTGGTATCAATGCAAGGTTCAACACTAGGAACCTTGCAAACCATTATGCTTCACCTAGGACTATATTCTTCTGGGGTAGGAAACCCTTAGTTATGCTACTTACATTTAGAGAGTAAATGAGAATCAGGACGTGTCCACGTGACATGTAGGTATTTAGGGTGAGAGGCATAGTTTTTGGAAGGGATCAAGGACCCCCTCCCGAATAGACTTCTATTCTCACCCCATATTTTTGAGACAACACTTAGCATACATAAAATTTACGGGTCTTTCATATGTTGGGATTACGATGCTATGTTCTTCAAACATAGAATGTTGAAGATGTGAATGGCCACATTATGTAGTATGGTGACCTTGAGGTAATCTATTAACTTGGATGCCCTATTATGGAAAATTTTGGGTACTCATTTAGGATTGGACTAAGTAGCACCTTCTTGGGATGGATGATTCCCTTATGTGAGTACCCCTTCCAAGTCCCTTAGTTTGCTGGGTTATTATATTTATATAGGTATTTGAGAGTTTATTGAAAAATTTATAATGTGCCAACCATTAGGGTAGTGATTTAATATGTTTTAGCTCTATGGTTTGTATATATATGTCGACCCCTTGTTGGTTGTAGTGTTTAGAAGCCTATGAGTTCCTTTATTTCTTATACATCTCTGCATGGTAGTATAGTTTAATGGTATCCTCTCATGGATAGGGAGACTACAGATTTAAATCCCAATGGGATGTAGTGCATTACACCTATTTCATTAACACAATCAGTGTGAGTGGTATAAGGCAAAACCAAGTTGTACTTGGGTACCTTATATTTCACCATCATTATGCTTTATACTTAAAGAGTGATGTGTGAAAACTTTGGGAAATAATAGAAATAGATTCCTATCCATGATGGATAAGTATATCCCTATGGTTAAAGGTCACTTGGTGGTAGAGATTATTGTACCCAAAGTGCTTGGTAGGGTAAAGGATGTGTTAATTTTGCAAATGTGCGACATCCTGACGGGTTAGTAATATTTGTGGCATTATGTGTTCCTAACATCTATCCCTTGATATCTTACTTTTACCATGTACTAAGTGAAGTAAGGCTCTTGTGTAAGACAATATATCCTTCTTTATGTGGAGTTGATGCAGAGGGTCTAGGACTCTAGTGTCTTCTTCACTCAAAATGCTTCCTTCTCTATCCTAAAAATTAAATGGTTACCTCTTTTTGGAACCTCCTCCAATTATGATCTCCAATACCCTCACTATTAACTTATCCTCCAAGGTATAGTTGATCTTTGAAAGATTCCAAAGTTTCTAGGCTTAAGTAGTCCAACTAGTTCCCCAAATGCCTAGTCTTCTTCGCTAGATTTTATCCTAGAGTCTCAAACCCCTACCTAGGATCTTCCCATACATCCCCTTAGACTCTTAACTATCTTCTTGACCCATCCAAGATCATTTTTAACTCTTTCCCATACTTCTAGACACATTACCAATCCAATTGGTCTCAATTTCACTAGGAGGCCTAACTACCAAATTCCAAGTAGGTCTAATTTCATAGTTTTTTGGCTATTGCTCCCAAAATATCCAAATGAATCCACAAAACACCTTAAAAATATTCAAGGTACCTATGATGAATATCAAAATGCAAATTCCTAACTTCTAGTTGCATACATAAATCTAATTTCCACTAGGCCCTAGTTTTTAGCCTATTATTTAGGCTTCTGGACTAGTCAGCATGAACAATTATCAAAAAGGTTTCCAAACTTCAATTCACCTCCATCCACCTTTGAATATTGTTAGGATACTATCAAGGGCTTCTAAAAATTCTACTAAGCCTCTTCCCAAAGTTCATAGGTGCTCGAACCAAGTCTTTCTCCACCATGTCCTGGCTCACCTGTATTCAATAGTCAGCCATAGGGCTTTCCATTTGATCTAGGAAATCCATTGAAACAAAAAAAATGATTAAAAAAACCCTATCTATAGAATCTAACCCTACTTCCCCCATGGTTTCAGCCAAATCCACCTATGGGTTCTTAGGTTAGAGCCATTTCTAACTAAACAACACTGTATTGTCACTTGCAGACCAGTGACCTTCAAAATTCACTAAATTTAAACTAAAAGAACTTGGAAACAAACTATATATTGCATATGAAAGTAAATTGAAACCAATACAACCCCATGGGGTCTGATCACCTATGCCAATCCGTACACATCCGTACAGTAGCGAAAAGACAATGAAGATTACAAGAATGCAATTACAGTCATCCGTACAGAAGTACCAAAAACAATTGCTACAATCCAAAATTTTAGTAACCATCTCAAAAAATTGAATCCATGCTCACATACCAAGAATGGGTAGTTACAACTTATCTAACTACATTTTGTCCATTTCTTGCAAACATTGTTCGAGCAACTTTTGACATTTTGAGCATTTTGACTCTTCTTGTCAACTCGATGGGAAAGTTTGACTTCCATTACCCTAGGTAGGATATGTAGGGTCCTAAAACACACATTAAACCCAAATTTAATCAAAATAGTAACATTTACTAATTTAGCCCAAAATGACCCTAAATCACCTAATGAGCACTATAACTCTTACAATCATGAAATGTATCAACATAGTATCCAACCTATTGGATCCTATTTCTAATCACACAAAAACTCCTAATAAAACCAAAAAACATGCTTAAAACATCAAAAAGGGAGGTTCCCTGTACCATACTCCCCTGGAACAAATAACTCAAGTCCCTTGAGTTAGGAGGTCTTCAATGGTGACCCCATGTTTTAGAATGTTTAGTTCTATCATCCAAGCGGCCTTAGCTTCAGGTAGTCCCTATAAATTGATGACTTACTTCTTGTAGTTACCATTCCTTGTCTTCTTGATCACTTTAGAATCTAGTACACTTTCCAACTTAATTGGCATTGGGGTAGGAAAGTCTTTCACCCAATCATCATCCCCCAAATCTAAAAGAGTAGACTAACCTATGTCAAGAGATGGTCCCTTATAGGGATACAGGTCACAAATATTGAAAATGGGTGAAATCCCCAAATTAGGAGGCAACTCCACCCCATACGCATTCTTGCCACTTATGCAAAACCTTTAGTGGCCCTATCTTTTTCATGAGTAGTTTAGTTGGATGACCCTTGGATAGCCTCTCCTTCCTGAGGTAGGAAAGTACTAGATCCCATACCTTGAACTACAAATCCCTTCTTGTCTTATAATATTTGAACTTATACTTCTCCACTTGTTTTTGTAAAGTCTTGTTGACTTGATTATGAATCTCCTTCTTCTGTTCTGCAAATGACTCCCCTTGTGTAATCCTCTTGTACTTTAAACTAAGATCCCTCAACTCTCAGAGCCCTCTAGGATTGACCCCATATACTATCTCAAAGGGGATTTTACCTGTACTCCTATTAATGGAGTCATTATAGGCAAACTCTGCTTTCCCTATGATGTGATCGCATGATTGGCCATGTTGTTTAGTCAAGCATCTTAGAAAGTTCCCAAATAACCTATTGAATACCTCTATTTGTCCATCTGACTATGAATGGTAGGCTGAAGAGAAAGATAAGTTTGTGCCAAGCATCTTCCATAGGGTCCTCCAAAAGTGACCCACAAACTTTCTATCTCTGTAACTTATAATATTCAGTGTCAATCCATGGATCCTTACAATGTCCCTAAAGAATATACCCCTAATTTGAGAAGCATCAATGGTTTGCTTGCATGGAATGAAGTGTGCCAATTTTCTAAAATGGTTCACCACTACAAACACACTATCATGACCCCTACTTGTCTTTAGTAAACCCCCCAAAAAGTCCATGCTTAGGAACTCCCAAGGCCTTTTGGGTATGGATAGGGGTTAGTACAACCCACTATTCTTGCTTTGTTCTTTTTCCCTCTGACAAATCTGACATTGTTCTACAATTCTCCTAACATCTGATTGTAACTCAGGCCAATAGTAATTTCTATTCACCTGCTCCAATGTTTTATCCACTCCAAAGTGGCCTCCCAAGCTTCCTTTGTATTTCTCCTTCACAATGTTCTCCCTCATTGAACACTGAGGCATACACATAAGATTTCCTTTAAACAATAGGCCTTCATGTAACATAAACACATTAAAATCCACTTTGAAGCCATATTGGAACTTCACACATACCTCATAGACATCTTTGAAATCTTTTTTGTCGTTGTCGAGGTCTTTCAAATCATCCATCCCTACACTTTGCAATTGTATCTCTTGTATTATGAGTACTCTTCTACTAAGATCATCTACAACCTTGTTGCTAACACCTTTCTTGTGTTTTTTGACAAATTTATAAGCCTACAATGATTCTACCCACTTCAAGTGACTTTGATTCAATTTTTCTTGCCCATTCAAGAAACTTAGAGCATGGTTATTAGTGTAGACCACAAACTCCCTAGGTAATAGGTAGTGTCTCCACATTTTTAGGGCTTGTACCATAGCATATAACTCCAAATCATCAGTGGAATAATTTTTTTTAGCCTCGTTCAACTTCTCTGAGAATAAAGCCATAGGATGTCCCTCTTGGCTTAGCACTGCTCCAATAGCCAACTTACTAGCATCACACTCCACCACAAAGAGTTGATTGAAATTGAGAAACCTAAGAGTTGGTAGCTCTGCAATTCTTGTTTTCAACATTTCAAACCCTTGGTCTGCTGCCACTGTCCACTTAAACTGACACTTGGTTCCCCCTTTGATGGTATTGAGAATAGGGGCACATGCATGACTGAAATTTCTTACAAATTTCCTATAGTAGGAGTCCAATCCATGGAAACTCTTAACATATCCTATGGAAATAGGTGTAGGACATTCTAAGATGGACTTAAATTTATCAGGTTCCATCTTCATACATCCATTAGCAACCACAAAACCATGGTAAACTAATTATGTTTTCAGAAACTCACACTTTTATTGATTTATCATCAACTTCTCTTGATGTAGCCTCCTTAAGACCATCTCCAAATGCTTCATGTGATCCTCCTTGGACCTACTAAAGATCAAAATATCATCAAGGTAAACTATTACAAACTTACCAATGAAATCTACTAGCACTTCATTCATGAGCCTCATGAATGTGCTAGGTGCATTAATTAGGCCAAAGGGAATTACTAGCCACTCATACAGACCTTCATTGGTCTTGAAGGATGTCTTATTTGATGGTATCTTGATTTCAAATCCACCTTAGAAAAGCAAAAAGAACCTCCCAAATTGTCCATCAAGTCTTCTATTCGAGGCATTGGGAATCTATACCTAATTGTGATCTTGTTTATAGCCCTGGAGTCCATACACATCCTCCACTTTCCATCGTTCTTAGGTGCAATTACTATAGGTACAACACAAGGACTCAAACTCTTCCTTATCAATCCCATATCCAAAAAATCTTGAATCTATTTTTCTAACTTTGCATTTTGACTTAGTGTCATCTTATATGATGCTTTGTTTGGAAAATTTTCTCCAGGAATGAGCTCCATCTGATGGCTTACATCCCTCATAGGTGTAAATGCACTTGGCATTCCATTATCCACTATGTCATGGTATCTTTCCAACAATGCTTGTGTCTATAGTGGCATGTTGATTTTCTCTTTGTTCTCCTCCTTAGGATTCACTATGACTACACAACAGACTCCTTTCTCCTTCTTCATGGATTTTAGAAACTCCTTCCCACTCAATAACATCAGAATAGTTCACACATGTTTCTCCTCATTAGGCTCTGGAAAAGGATCCATATGAAACTTCTTCCCTAACTTGGTAATAACATAAATATTCTTTTCTCCATCATGTATTTCTTTGACATCATACTGCCATGTGCATCCTAGAAGAAGATGGCATGCATCCATAGGTAGTATGTCACATAGGACCTTGTGCATATACTCTCCTATCTCAAACTCAACCAAAGTTTGTTCATCTACCACTATTTGTTGACCCTTGTTCAACCATGATACTTTATAGGGTTTTGTATGAGGTATATTTGAATTTTTTCACCATCTCTGTGGATACTATATTCTCAGTGGATCTAGAGTCCACTATCACTTTGTAAATCTTCCCGTGAGACCTACAAGTTGTCTTAAACAAATGATTTCTTTGAGGTGGCTCTATAGTGCTAGGCACCTTCAATTAAGTCCTTCTTAACATCAAGTTCTCTTCATCCAATACTAGTCGTGCCTTGGAAATGGGAGAAGTAACACTTTGTGTTTCATCTTCTTGCACCAACTGATTCCTTCTATCCCCCACTAAAGTTGAGGAAGTCTTTTCAGGACACATGCCCATTGTGTGACCCACTTGGTTGTAGTTATAACACCTACCAGTAAAGACTGAAGTGGATCTTCCTTGGGACTGAAACCTTCCTCTAGGAGGCCCTCTTCCTCTATATTCTCCTCTCTAGAAAGATCCTCTAAAAATATTACCCCCACTGTTATCCATAGACTAATTATCTTCTTGTCTATTAGGGTTCTGTCCTCTACCAAAGTTACTCCTGCCTCTCTGAAAACCTCTATTGTTGTTACCACCTCTTCCCCTTTGATGGAAGTCATTCCTCCTTCTAGCCTTATCCTATTCTCTCAAGGCTAATTGGAAAAACTTGTGCATACTGTCAGGAGCCATCATGCTAATCTCATCTTGTATCCCTTTCCTCAACCCATGTAGATACCATGCCACCTTCTCCATTTCTTCTTCTTGTCTTCTAGCCCTTAGGCTCAATTTGTGGAACTCCTCCATGTAAGAACTTACTATCATCTCCTTTTGTCTTAATTTCTCCAACTTTTGATACATATGTATCTCATAATCACTAGGCAAGAATTGTTCTCTCAATCTAATTTTCATCCTCTCCCAAGAAACAATATTTTTCTTTCCACTGGTTACCCTCTCATCCTGCATCATGTTCCACCACACCAATTCAAATCCTTTGAGTCTAGCCTTAGCATAGCTGACCCTCTTCTCCTCTGAGACTTCCTTGTAATCAAATTGGTTGTCAATTGCTTGAAGCCAATCCAACAAACCTTATCCATTCAGACTGCCATAGTAATATGGTATGTGTTCCATAATATCCTTGTTAAGGGAATTAAAGGCATCTAAGATACTTTTTGTTCATTTTCCATCTCAATTTCCTTACCTTTGTTAGATGACTCTTCTGTCTGACTTTCGACATCCTCATCACTCTCATCTCCCCATTTAGTGATCTTCTTTTTCCCCATTGTCTTGGACACAGTAGCCTTATCCAAGAGGCCCTGAACATATTACACTATGGAATCCATACTCATTGCCTTAGGAGGCATTCTGTCAACCTCTTGACTCTCTTCCACTTCAGACATACACAACCTTCAAGAAAATTTGGCTCTGATAGCACTCTCATGCAGAGGGTCGAGGACTCTAGTGTCTTCTTCACTCAAAATGCTTCCTTCTCTATCCTAACCATCCAATGGTTACCTCTTTTTGTAACCTCCTCCAATTAGGATCTCCAAGACCCTCACTATCAACTTCTCCTCCAAGGTATAGTTTATCTTTGCAAGATTCAAAAGTTTGTAGGCTTAACTAGTCCAACTAGTTCCCCAAATGCCTAGTCTTCTTCACTAGATTTTCTCCTAGAGTCTCAAACCCCTACCAAGGATCTTCCCATACATCCCCTTATAATATTACCTATATTCTTGACCCATTTAAGATCATTCTAAACTCTTTCCCATACTTCTAGACACATTACCAATCCAAATCGGCTCAATTTTGATATGAGTCCTAATAGCCAAATTCCTAGTAGGTCTAATTTCACATTTTTTTGGCTATTTCTCCCAAAATCTCCAAATTAATCTAAAAAATACCTTGAAAATATTCAAGGTATCTATCATCACTATCATAATCCAAAGTCATGAATTTTGGCTACACCCATAACCCTAATTTCCACTAGGCCCTAGTTTTTAGCCTATTATTTAGGCCTCTGGACAAGTCAGGATGAACAATTATCAAAAAGGTCTCCAAACTTTGATTCACCTCCTTCCACCTTTGAATCTTGTTAGGATACTATCAAGGGATTCTGAAAAGGCCACTAAGCCTCTTCCCAAAGTTCATGGGTGCTCGAACCAAGTCTTTCTCCACCCTATCTTGGCTAACCTTTATTCAACAGTCAGCCATAGGGTTTTCCATTTGATCTAGGAAATCCATTGAAACAAAAAAAAGTGGAAACAAAAACCCTATATATAAACTCTAAACCTACTTCCCCCATGGTTTCAGCCAAATCCACCAGTGGGTTCTTAGGTTAGAGTCATTTCTAACTAAACAACACTGTACTATCACTTGCAGACCAGTGACCTTCAAAATTCACTAAATTTACACTACAAAAACTTGGAAAAAAACTATCTATTTCATATGGAATCTAATTTAAACCACTACACCCCCATGGGGTTTGATCACATATGTCGATCCGTACACATCCGTACAATAGTAAAAAGACAATGTAGATTACAAGAATACAATTACAATCATCTGTACAAAAGTACCAAAAACAAATGTTGCATCCCAAAATTTCATTAACCATCTCAAATCATCAAATCCATGCTCATATACTGAGCATGGGTAGTTACAACTCATCTAACTACATTTTGTCCATTTTTTGTAAAATTCGCTCGAGCAACTTTTGACATTTTGAGCATTTGACTCTTCTTGTCAACTCGATGGGTGAGTTTGAATTCAATGAACCTAGATAGGATATGTAGGGTCCTAAAACACACATTAAACCCAAATTCCATCAAAATAGAAACTTTCACTAATTTAGCCAAAAATGACCCTAAATCACCTAATGAGCATTATAGCTCTTACAATCATGAAATAGATCAACATAGTATCCAACCTATTGGATCCTATTTCTAACCACACAACCAACAAAAAAACATGCTTAAAATATTAAAAAGGGAGGTGCCCTGCACCAGGAGTAGAGTTTGAAACAAAAACCCTGGAAGTTTTGCATGGTGTCAAAACCGTTGAAGCCAATTTGGGGCTTGTATAGTAAGTTGGACCCGAGTGATGGGAAGAACCCTGGAATTTGTTTGTCAGCCTTCCTGTAGATTAGTGAGCATCCCTCTTTAGAGAGAGTTCAGGATTTATGTTATAACCTTGTGATTATGCTTTGACATAGGTTTGAGATAGTAATAGCCTGCCTTATGGAAAGTAATACATGCGTGTGCAAATTAAAGAAAAATGGTATTATCCCTTGTATTTCTTTAGTTACCGGAAGTATAGTAATATGTAGGTGGGGTAAGTTGCTTGATAGGTGAGTATTGGGTATGTTCAGGGAGGTTACTAAGTAGTAATTCCCTCATATCCCTGGTGGATACTCCCTCTTTTGTGTTCAATTTCAGTTGCATCACTCTGTGAATGACTTTCTAGATTTGTTTATTTTCTTAGTGGAACTTCCCACATGTTGTGTGGGATAGCACATTTTGGGTATTAATTTTAATTGGAATAACCCAACAACTGTTGTATCTAATTCTTATGATGGTTGTCACTTTGGATTTATTGTTGAAATAAGATCAGTTAAAAATTTTATTGTTGAAATTTTTAATTTTCCCCTTTCAAGATTTACTTTTAAATCATGGTGACTATTCAAAAAAATTTCTTATGTTGTCTAGTCCTATGTTGAGTGACTCTATCAAGCTCAATATCTACCACTGATAGTGCGTACAAGGAGAAAACCAAGGAGAATGTATTATTTTTTCTTGTCGGGTAACACTAAACTTATGAGGATGAAGTCTCAACTCTATTGTAAAGGTGCAACAGGTTTGGAAATTATTTTTAATTTGAAAGGGAGTGCCAACCGGTAATAATGTTAATGCATGGTGGCACAAGCTATGCCAAACATATTAATTAAATTTTTCCATGAACGGGTGTGCATACCATATTATGTGATTTGGGAAGTATGTATCATGAAAGGAGGACTCTAGTGGCATGATTACAATAGTTAAATATAATTGGAAGCTCCAAAAACCTCCTTTTGTTTTAAAAAATAAAAGTTTAAAAAAATAAAAAAGTATTAAAAAAAAAAATTAAATTGGTACATAGATGTTGCTCCAGTTGATGACCTTGCATATCTTATTCAGTATAGGTTGAGCAATGAAATCTAGAAGTTAATCTTAGTTGTACATGCTCAGTGGGATTCCTTCTTCTCTGGGACATGAGTTAGGATTGTGATGATCCCTCTTCTTAAGCAATATTGTGATGAATAGTTGAGAATGATTTAGTCTGCTTGTGAATTTTGGTTCATGGTGTGGGCCTCAATGATCCTTTAATGATGGTAGTGATAACACCTCTATTTTCATATATAGATATGATAAATATTTGGTTGTATTCTTCCCTCATGATGAAAATCCAGGATGGGGTATAGGGGTTACTAGATGGATGGGTTGCTTGCGATAATCCTAGTTATGGGGAGGTAGAACCATAAGATTCTTAGGATTAACTCACCCTCTTTTGGAAACAATATGAAGATGAGTGCAAGGGAATGTTTCTTTATGGATCCATTACCACATAGTTTAAGGTGGCGCTAGAGTCCAGTAGGTAAGTGATCATGTTTTCCTATAATGAATGAGCTCTCATTGATCTAAGCTCACAATCCTCCTATGTTAGAAGAATCAGTTGTGCACTATTTGCCTCATTAGATGGAAGGAGTACAATTGGGTCTCTATTTTGGTAAGTACTATTTCTTTCAAGAGGAAGCCATATGTGTGTTCATTTTATTTTTTGTACTCTTGAAGTTGGAGATGGTGTCCCTTGAAGAGTGCAAATTGGATAGAGGATCTTCACCCTTTTTTCAAGATTTGGGTGAGTTAGTAGTAAGGGTTCTCCAAGCATACATGGTAGTACCTTACTATTAATCAAGTTAAGTATTAACAAGTTTCCTAAGTTGAGAAGATAATATTTTTTCTACTACCATCAAAGAAAGAATTTAGAGGGCATCGTTCACTATTGGATGCCCCTGATACACTAGTGAGGGTTGTGTTGTATCCATTACTATTTGAGTATGTCAATATAATGGTACTCTTTTGGTGCATTATGGGTCCCTTCAGTAGACATTAAGCATAGTGGTTAGGATTACTTATGTTCTAAGTTGACATTAAGGAAATCTCAACATGTGTACTCACAGGGTGATCCCACAGAACTATGTCGCACTTTTTGGCCAACTTTGACACCAAAACAAACATTTTGTAAAAAAAACTTCACTTTTAGAAACCTGTTTCTGCAGAATCATTAAGAATTTGAAGATGATGTAAAATATTGAATTTTATAATTTTGTTTCTAGTTTCTAAATATATTTTTTAAATTTTTTTGGGATTTATTTGTATCCATTTTTCCTTCTCCTTCAAAATTTTGTTTGTTTGAAAATCAACATATTTCAGGAGTGACACTCACTTTGATCAACATAACATTTTTATAAAATGTATAAGAATATAATTATTTTGAAGTTTGGTTTGTAACACAAATATCCACAGAATCCAAATGGTTTCATTTAGTTTGGTTTAATATTTTATAGTTTATCGAGTTATGAAGTGACACTAACTGTAATTTGGAAATAGGTTCATTTGGATTGCTCTAACTTGGCATGTATATATCAAAAGTATTTTTTTTCTTTTTTTGATAGAAAGGTAACATAAATAACTATTTCCTAGATATTTTTCAGAATTTTTTTTCCAAGTTTACTATTTTTCCAGAAATGTCAAACATAGAAGTTGCTAAATTATCAGACAACCTCTGTTTAGTAAAACTTAAAAAACAAAGTCATATAAACCCAATATATATAAACATCATAATCATTGGAAAGTTTTATCTAAGTACTATCATCCTGTATTTGGGTTTTTCAAATGAATTCATTTGATCCCGCAAAAAGTTAATGTCAAAGTGATTTTTTGACATCATTTTGATGCATGCAAAGGAGACTCGATTACATGTGTAAGTGAGGAGTAGAGAGATTATACCAAAGAGAGTTTTATCCAAGAGTATTTTATCTAACCATTTTAAATTTAATCCTTCAAATGGGACCTCTCAAGGCTTAAATCATCATATTTTCCTAAAAATGAGTTATTTCAACAAAAATCAGGACATTCAAAAAAGTGGGACACACTATTGTGGGACCACCCTACATCTGGATCAAATATTGTTTGTGAAACTTGACATGGTTCTTTTTCTTTGGTACAGCTCCTTCAAGGAGTAAGCCTAATCCTTGGGGGGATTATGTAGAGACTCCCTCATTTCCCTTATATGTTTGAATTCCTAAAGGATGTTGAGGGGATTTATTATTGTATTCATGTCCATGTTGAACCCATGTGAGATGGTACCCTTGGGGTGATCTATTTTCTACTTGATTTATGTGACTTGCCTTAGACTTGAGATGCGTTGTGAGATCCTACCCTGACCCATCATAGCATAGCTGAAATTTTTTATTTTTACTATCATGATGATATATTATTTTGATGCATTGACTTATTAGATAATGATTTCATATCGTTAGATACTATGTGATGGTGTTTACAATTTGATTATGCTAGGATATACTTTTATAAGCTTATGTTTGACCAATTTTGATGTTATGATTATAGTAGAAAGATTTAATTATGAATCCTATGTTTTGATATTAAAATTATGTTTTTGGTGAATTTTGATGATAATTGAATTTGTACTTGAGAACTAAATTCAGAAAATATTCTTTTTATAGCTGAATTGTAAATGTTACAAGATGAGGTAATTTAAGGATTTTGAGTATGAATATGCATGTGGAAGGCCTAATTCTGTAAATAATGTTTTAATTCATGATGAGGATAATGAGATACTAGTTTCCATTATAAATGATTTAAACATATTAATTTGCTTAAAATTTCTATACATATATTTATTTCTTGAGCTACTGATGCTTTGATCAAGTTTGCAGGTGAATTGACCATGGAATTAAAATAGGAGAAACAAGACCAGATTAATGTGAAATTCAATGAAAATCCAAGGTTAGCTCTATAGATATATTTAACCTCATTGTTTTGTGATTTTTTTAGTAAACGTGAATATTTCATTCATGTTATTTGTAAATTGTTAATTTGTGTAATTCCAACTAGGCATGTCGTGTGTAATGTAACTATGATGTGTTTTTATGGTGTCAATTGGAACTTGTGCATGTGATTTATCCTAACCAAGAGAGTTTTTAGATATGTGACACTTACCCTTGAGTCCCCTTGTAGTGCTCCCACATAGGGTTACTTTTTTGTGAAGTCAAAACTTAAGTCCCATCATGTAATTTCGTGGGTTAACTCTTAGTGGGTTTTATAAGATTTAAAATTAGCCTAAGGGGATAGTTAGGGTTAAAATTAGATATCCCTATAGGTGTACCATGGATTAGGAGTAAATTTGTGACCATTAGAGTGTCCAAAACTCATTTATGGCCTTCCAAAAGTACCCTTTTTCAAAAGTGGCGAAAATTTGAAGAGAGACAGGATCATCACCTTCTCCACAATTTTGGTTTTCCTCTCATTTATGAGAAGAGACAAGATGGAAGGAAATTTCACTCAAGTCATCTCTCATTATGTTTGGTAGGTGTTGATTTGGTGAGGAGACCCTTTTAGTCAAAGTTTGGAGGAAACTTTGAACTGATTTTCTGACACTCCAAACTTGGGGTTTTTGTGGTTGGACCAAAGAAAGGAAAAGGATAAGGAAGAAAAATCTCAACTTCAACCTCATTTTTCCATTTCTTGGAGAAAGGTTGTTTCTCTCAAGCCAAGATAAATTCATGTTTTCATTTATTTCCATTGTAGTATTGTTATCTTGTTGTTTCATGTATGTTTGTGTTGAGGATATTATTGTGATTTCTTTGTTTCTTTCTTTCTGTGTTTGTGATGTTTAGGGTGTGAAAGGATAGACTCACCCTTGGGAAGGAAGAGAGCCTTGTGGATGAAGTGACTTGGGAATTCCTCTTAGTGTAGAGTATCTTCTCATGGAGAAGAGGGATAATGCATGGATGTATGGGCTCCATGTGCCATTGTTTTATTATATTATTTGGGGGTAATAAGGGGGGGGGGAAGTTTTGTGAGAAGGAAAGGAGGTTTATTTGTAATTCATGATCCTTGTGAAGGCATTTTCATATTCGTATATTATGTTTTATGGCATCTCCTATTTGGTTCATTTTCCACCTTCACCCCTCTTCATGGGTCCAAGGTGACCTATTGTGAAAACAACCTTGGGTTGGGAGTTCTTTTTTAAGTGCATTATGTTATCTATTGTGTGGTGTGTTTTTCACTCAATACCTTCTTCTTTCCCAAAGCTCGGGGGTGGTCTCTTTGAGACCTAGGTTGGGAGGAGAGCTCCCATGGTCATTTTGGACTTATTGCAGGTTTTTTTGGGTTGCTACTTGAATCCTTGAATAAAGAAGAAAAAATATTGGAAAAAGGGAATATGCATGTTCTACATCCTTTTTTTTTTATATGTAAAATCCTATGTGGCTAATTTAATGTAATCTTCTTTTTGTGATAAGGAAAGTAATGTGATTTCTAAGAAAAGTAGTAAAAATACTGTTGTATATGTTATTAAGAATCTTCAATCAAGTAGAGAAAGTTATGGAAAGAAATTTGATTTTTTGAAATTGTATTCGTCTACGCATTTGAAAATAAAGTCATACAAAAGAGAAAAGAAGTTTATTTTTGTACTCTTTAATTTCAATGTATGAGTTCATTTGAAAAAAACATTCACACATATATGTACATGCTCTTTTTAAATTTTATTATAGAAATGCATAGTTTCTCTATTTGGTTTCAAAAAAATAAAATGATTCTTAGTATATTTAGTGAGATATAAATAAACATATATATAAGCCTCTTTGACATTTTTTAAGTGGTTTTTTGTTTTTCGGCACTGGGCATGTTCTCAGTGGGTGGTAGGAGGTCATCCCCCCACCACCACTCCCCTTTCTTTAAGAAACGTGGTGGGGAGGGGAGGGGATTTCCCCCCCACCCCCCAGTGGCCCAACCCATTGGCCCACCACAATTGTAGACTATGGTGGGTGGGGCGGCCATCATCAACCCAACCCCTATGTTTTCCATTAGACCAGACCCCCCCTTTGTGCTAAAAACATATTAATAAAGACAAAAAAACATTT
>MU227766.1:340774-369818 GCA_018584345.1 Thuja plicata
TGTATGCATGGTATGTGGTTGCAATATCTTTGTTAAAGTAGTTAACGAATCTGTTCAGTTGTAAGGATTTAAAAGAATTTGCATAATACTTTCCTATAGAGATTAGCGTAGGAAGCTATTTCCGCACTTGAGTTTCCTTACAGAAAAAACTCATAAAATCATTTAAAAAAAAAAGATAATTTCATAACTTTGAAAAGAAACATTATAAATTAAAACTGATCAAAATAATTTTTAATATCTAAGAACATATTATTTAAACAAGATATGAATGTTGTACCAAAATATAATATCTCATTCTCTTTATTAATAAATTAATTTGATAAAAACCCACTCATAACCAGCTAAATGTGTATATAAATAATAAATTCAAGTCATATTTTTATTTTTATTTAAATTTTAATGTATTCAACTTAGAATTTTGTACCTTAGCACCTTTAGGTGTCAACAAATTTTTCGGTAATCATAGACTTTAATTCATGGTCACAAATCTTTTTATATTCTAATAAATCTCCACTTTTTCTACTAACTTCTATTTTCAACAACGATGGCCCTACTTCATATATCTTGGCTTTAATATCCAAGTCCTCTTTCTTACAAGCATCCTTTCTCTTTATATTCATTGTAAAATGTGTCCCTTTGGTTGTAATTTTCCACTCCTTCCCAATCTTCTCAAGGTTTTTCACAATACTAATTATAGGTTCATTTGATATGAAACTAAATTTTTAATTTTACCTTTTTCCGTCATCCCCAGTAATCAAAGGTGAGAGATCAAATCTTGAATTGATAATCTCAAATGCATTAAGAGATTTGTGGCCTATCTGTTCATTAAAGCTTTCAATCGAAAATTCTACTCTCAAAACAAAAATTCTATATTAAAAAAAATAAGTATTGACATATTATAATATATATTTGTTTTAATTTATTTGTTCTCACTACATATTTCAAGTTAAATTTGTTTTGTTTACAAAATACAGTAGTAAATTTTTCTTTTAATCTATATTTGTAAGAATATAAAGACTAAATTTAACTACATATGCATATAATTGATAAAAACTTATGCTTGATATCAACAAGAACCTAATTCAAACCTTTTAAATTCCACCTAAGAACCTTTAAAACTTTGGTTCACATATCAATAAATTCAAGTGTTTGAGATTATAAGTTTTCTTGAATAATTTTGAGAATTCACAACTTAGATGTGAGAAAGACTACATGTTATATGTTTAGATTATAAGTTTTCTTGGATTTTTTTTTTTATATTCTAGAAAATATGAATTCAACAATCATTAGTGATCAGATTTAAACAACACTTTGTAAACTTTTATTTACTTAAAATGTCATACAAAATGGCAGACTCTTCTCAAATAAAATCTACCCATTAATGTGATATAAAAAAAACTGTTTAAACCCACCTTTATCTCCCTCTAATAACAATTCACATGACATCATTTCTACCCATATACCTAATTTATAAACAGTTCTCTTTAAACTACTATACTTGAGGAGCATTCAATTTGAAAACCAGTATTTACATTTCTTGGTGTTTAAAGCTTCAAAACCCTTAGCAAACTAGGAATGCTCCATAATCTTCTTTATACTAAACCGTGTCTTAGGGTTAGGATCCAGAACCTTGGCTAGCAGCTGTTGCACCCCATCAGAAAGAAACCACGGCATATCAAATCTCAATTCCATCTTCTGGAAAGAAAAGTACTTGGAGAACCCATTAGTCTTGTTCCCAAAAGGATAACGCCCCTCCAAAAAAGATACAAAATAACTCCACACATCCAAACATCAGCTTTGGCACCGTCATAGCCAAAAATAGAGTTATAAACCTCAGGCACAATATATGGCAGCGTCCCCCACTTTCCATGTAACTTCCCGCCCTCCTTCTTTAGCGTACTCAGCCCAAAATCCGCCACCTTCAGGTTCCCGTCTCCGTCAACTAACAGATTCTCTAGCTTGAGATCGCGGTGGAAAACCCCGCGGCTGTGATAGAAATCTACTGTGCTTATCAATTGTTGGAACTATTTTTTGGCTTCCTCTTCTTTGAAATTTCCCACGGCATCGAGTTTATCGAAGAAATCTCCGCAGCTTACGTACTCCATGACTAAGAATATTTTGGTTTTGGTGGCCATGACTTCGTATAATTGCACTATGTTGGGGTGGTGCAGAGATCTCATGTTGGAGATTTCTTTCTCTATTTGGCAGGGTGAAGGGGCGAGAAGTTTCTGCTTGTCGAGATGCTTAATGGCCACTGTGTCTCCTATTTTTGTGTGTATTCCTCGGTATACTTTTCTCCATCTGTCCTCTCCAATTAGTTTCTCTATTTTGTATTTGCCCATTAGAATTTGTCCCCATTCCATGGCTTCCTTCGTTTTGATTATTTTTCTCTCGAAATAGCTCATTGAATATTTAGCACTTTATATCGATTTGTAGGGTGTCAATCTTCCTTTGCATCTCAACAGGCACAGATATGGGAGATTTTAACGAGAACATGTTCAATTAATGATTTTCAAAAACCTATTTTGAATGCACTTGTTTGAGTTAGTAACGAGGATATTTTTAATTCATGATTATGAGAAAGCTAATTTCAATGCATTTGTATGAGGTGGTTGGAGTGTTTTCCTTAAACTGAATTCCGAGAAGAAAAGTAAACATATCACATTTTCACATTCTATAATAAATTTAATTTCAGACATAAGAGATATTTTATGATAAATTGGTGAAGTATAGTAATATGAGTGTGTAAACAGAAAAAAATAATCTAACTTTTATCGTAGTTATAATAGTTATGTGATATGGGCACGATATACTATTAAACTAAAATTAATTTATTAACTACTGTTATATACTAGCAAATATATACTCTATATAAAATATGCTGATTTTTATTAAAGGCGAATGATGAAAAAATTAAACGCCTCTATACATCTCGGTGCATTTTATATAGAGTATATATTTGCTAGTAGCAGTCGCGGCGGACATAACACATTGAATAAATTAATATGGTTAGCATTAGCATTTAGGGTTATAGTTTATATCATGGTTAGAATTACCATTAGGGGTACAATATATATTATTGTTAGGGTTATCAATAGGGTTAGAGTTTTTGTTTAGATTTATTATTATAATTAGGGTTTGGGTTTAGCGTTAAGTTTGGGTTAGATCTATTACAATATAGGGGATATTATATATCTTTTCTCTCCTTTTTCTCCTTGTTCTTGTGACTCTCATGAATTGTTCAATGACTGGTTTCTTCTCTTCTGGATGGACTTCTTCTCCAGAGTTTAATTCACCTGTAGAAAGAAATTTTTCAAATTTATCAGTGCCAAATCTGCCGCCAAATATTCAAATTCAAAGTCCCGCGACCACGCGACTGACCATTAGTCTCTTTGTTGTGAGCATCAGACCTTAACCCTGGTTAAATCTCACGACCTGACGACAAAGCACTTTTTAACCTCTGCTTAGCTCGAGCCAAGATCCAACGACAAGGCGACTGTGAAATCTCAAAGTCGCGAGGCATTTTCCTTAACTCATCATTCTTCCTGCGACCCAGCGCCTAACTGTCACCTTTAACCGTCATGGCTTGTCGCCTGATCGCCAGATGCTATCTTTCTGTTCTGAGACTACGCGACCACACTTAGTCGCCAAGTCGGGAGAACCCAGCACCGAGCCCTTTTGACCTTTCTAGCGACATCCCGACTACCCCAAGGCGCTGAGTCGGGAGTACTTTTCACGTAGGGCACTTTCATCACCAGACTTGGCGACCACCGTTAGATCAACAGCTCCTTGCATCGAACGGCTGGCATTTAATCGCTTGAAAACTGGGCATACCCCTAAATTATCCAGCGATCCTGCGACTGAAGGGAAAGAGTACTAAGTCTCGAAGTCGCATGATCAATTTTCTCCGTCTGGCGATCACCCGACTGAGCACCGACATCCACCTGCCATATGCCACCTGTCACATGGCCACTGGTTACTTTTCTGCATACTGGGACGCTGAGTCACCTCTCATCCTATTCACCTTTTTGCTCAGCGACTGCACGACAACATTACTCCCCCAGCTCGTCACAGACCTGCAGACTTTTTTCCTTTCTTGTTCATTACTCGGTGAGTGAGTGATGAGCTATCTTTTACATGGTCGCATACCCGCGAGCCATTTCTTATTTTATTTGATTGCTCGGTGACTGCGCGACGAGGCCTTTTCTTTTATCAATCGCACACTTACAACCCCTTTCTCTTTCACTTGACAATTGCAGTGATTGAGCGATGAGCTCCTCTTTTCTGCTCGTCGCAAGGTCACGGGCTCTTTTCCATTTACCCAATTTGATCAGCGACCAAGCGATGACCATATCTTTCTACTCGTCGCGCACCCATGAGCAGTTCCTTCTTTGTCCTTATTACTTAGTGACTGTGCGATGAGACCATCTGTTCTGCTCGTCACGCACTCGCGAGCTCCTATTTCTTCAGTCGCACACCCGCAGGTTGATCTTTGAATTATCTTTATTCCCTATGGCTGAGCGATGGGTCCTACTTCTATTCATCACAAGGTCGCGAGCAGCATTCTCCTTACCTTTATCCATCGACGACTGAGCGATGACTTGTCCTCTTTGCTCATCGCATACTCGCGACTTATATCATCTTCATCTCTTCTACTCGGCGAGTGCGCGATGACATTGTCCTTCGGCTCGTCGCACAGTCGGGAACGGATGGGACCTGGGCAAGAATAGATCGTGATTGCACGATGACTACGATTTGCAGCTTGTCGCACACTCGCACAGCTTAATAACTTGAATCAAATTTCACCGCGATCAAGCGACTGAGGGTTCTTTATGTGACTTGTAACATGGATCTGGCGACCTCGTGACCAAAGAACAAACATGAAGTCAGGAGACATTTAGGGAATATTCCAAAAGATCACTAGACTACGCGACAAAACAAAAAGCAAAGTCGGGAGATAAAACAGGAATATTCTCTGAGGCAAAGCGATCAAGCGATTGAAAATAAGCACATGCTCTTAGTGACTTAAAAAGTAACGATGAAATATAAGAGCCATGGCCTAGGGTTTATTACCTCGCTTAAACATGAAGACTTAGGGCTCTTAGGGTTTTGGTGAGGACATGAAGCCTGGAAAACAAGACAGAGGAAGCAAGACAGGGCAAACCAGGCCAAATGCACAGAATGGAAAACTTGGGCAACAATCAGTTGATGTAATCATTTTGATTTTCAATAAGAATATGATTTTAGAAATTGAGCTTGTACATTGAATATTAAATACTTGTAGCTAAGATTGTAGCCACTCAAGGAAAGGCCACTTGAGATAATATGACTCTATAATTGTTTAGAGTAGTTTAGATTATAGTTGAGATGGTTAGTGATCAGTAATGTGTTGTTTGAGATTAGTTGTGTTGCTATGATATTAAGTTTTGTAGTTTTGTACCATCTACAACTACTATTTTAGCAATTTACACAGATTCTTGCAGCTATTACTCTGTAGTTAGATTCATTTCTAGCAATGTTATATTTTAAGTTTTACAATGATAGAATAACTCAAGGAATCCCATAGTGCATATACTTTATAGATTCATTTCAAGTATACATCCTTGGGTTGATAATTTAAATGTTTCTTCATGTTAAGGAGGATAGCTGCTCAGTAGGATGTCCAATCCCTGAGTCATGGTAATTGCCTAGTTTTTGATCCCTTTAAGAAGCCAAACATTTTTGGTGTCACTGCCGGGGATGAATCAAGCTATAAGAGTCTTTGAGTTTTAGCAGCTCTTTGTCATTTTTCTAGAATCATAATTTTCATTCAAAGAACTTAGGATTTGAAAATTTTTCAAAAGAACCACAAGAAGCAACACAATATGGATTTTAGATCCATGAAAAATAAAAACCAAGAGCCAATGTCATTTCCAAAAAGTTTGTAAATCAATGAAGACATGTTCTCTAGTATCATAAAGGAATTTTGTTCACATATTGATGACAAGTTGCTAATTTATGAGGAGGAAAATGTAGAAAACCTTGTTTTGCAAAATGAAGAAATCACCATACACAAGGTTGCTGCTTAAGATGAATGTGATGTCAAATCATAACTCCTACTTCAAGAAGAGAGTAGCACTAAAGTGAAAATCAGTCCTCTCATGCAAAAAAGTAAAGAAGATATTGAAGAAGACCAATTTTGGTATTATTTAGAAAAAAATTTCTTAGTCTTAGATGCTAAACCCGCATCTTTTGTAGTGCAAAACTATGAACATCATGGAGATAGTGCAAAAATTTCTATACTTTTATTAAATCAATCACACAAATTGGTCTTTAGAAGTCAAGAAGAGGATAATGAAGCAACTCATCAACACAAAGACAACAAGGAGGGTTCAAGATTTTTTCTTTCAAGGGGATGTCCTATTAGACATCTATCTCAAGTGGAGGTGAACAGAGAATCAAAAGTTATGGTTGCAACAAAGAAATAAGTTACAACTAAAGATGAAGTTGCACCTAAAGGAGAACTATTTCAACTTGCTTATGCACTTCAATACAACATAATGTATTTATAGCATGAAGTAATAAGTAAGTTTGTTAATGTCTTTCCAAAAGTGTTTTCTATTAAGTTTCTGCTGATGTTGCAACTATTTCTAATTGCTCATAAAAATGTGAAGCATTGGAAGTTGTTGAGAAAAGGAAGATACTTCAAAGAACCAGTTAATGGTTTTGTTTAAGAAATCCTTTTTTTCTGGTTAGTGTAGGTTAGGATAGGCTAGGGTAGGTTTTTCATTCAATAAGTGTTTCAGACAATGTCATAGATGTTTCATAGTTCTTCTTGTCTAACTGAATATTTTAGAGAAGGTCACAGCTGGTTGGTTTCTCAAAATTCATGTCACTTTTGCAGGTTGTGCATGAGTCAAGTCTTTAATTTTAGAAGAGAGTCTTTGCATGAGTCAAAAAAATCCATTAGGTAGTTGGGTCTTTGTGTTGTCAAGAATGTCTATTCAATGGTGTTTTCTAGTTGGTCTAATCAGATTTTATTTAATGGACAATGGACATCCAAAGTTGTATTATAAGTCATTAGATAGATAGAGTTTTTCTGTAAGTTGCATGCAACAACTGTTGTCTTCTTTAATAGTCATCCTGCAACCACTATGTGACATTCATCCTGTAGTCATCCTACAACCACTGTGACTGAGTAGTCATCCTACTGCCACTTCTATATGACTAAGAGGTTATCCTCTAGCAACTACTATGTGACTGAGTAATCTTCCTGCAGCCACTGCTATGTGACTAAATAATCCTCATACAACAACTACTATGTGATTCAAAAGATAACTTGCACCAAGTATGAGGAGATCTACAACTAGTGATATTAAATATGCAACACTCTTGGAGGGACATGAATATTCAACAATCAAGGGACCTGTACTTTCAGTTTTGTTTGTAAAGTTTGAAGCTTCTCACAAGAACACAAATGGTACTACATTTATGATTTCTATTTATTCATAATATTTGTCATTTTTTAGTATTTAATTATGTATGCAATGCACTTTTTTTTTCAATTTTCATTATTGTAATTATATGCTTCATAACTGATTTATTTTATTACTCCCATACATACATTGTCATTTGAGGACAAATAACCTTTGAGCTAGGGGGAATACATGAATACCTTGTTTTGTTGTCATAGACCATAGGATGATGACCTTGCCTACACATTTTTATACTACCTCCTATATTCATGGTGATTTTATTGCATTCATCTATTGACATCCCTTTTTCATTGTTTCCTCAAAATGACAAAAGCTAAATGTAAGGTTCAAATTGATAAAGGATAGAAGTGTTTGGGGGAAGCTATGAAAAAATGAGAATGATGTAGTAAAGAAAAATAAAAATGGAATATCATATGAAGAGATAAAAAAGGGAAGAAATTATAACATTGTGAAGTGTTGGAGATGACATAAAAAAATGTTAAGAAGACATAAAGAGGAAAATTCATAGGATTTCAATCTAATAGCTTTCATGTCTAACCAATGCCTATCCCCTGCTTGAGGACAAGCAAAATTTAAGTTGGGGGGAATGATGAGCCTATAAAATGTCATATTTATATTCCTTGTCTATAGAAATTTAACCTATGTTTAAAATATCTTTCCAATTCATTTCCATACATTACCATGATTTATGAAGCATTAACTATGATTAATGATTTATTGATTAGCATTTGTATGTCTAGCTAGTTAATGCTAAATTGTGATCAAATACTATGATAAATAGTTATTATTAAATAATAAGTGTTTTTAAATGATTAACATGTTGTTTTTGAGATATTTGAGTCATTCATGCAGCTGGTAAAAAGGAGAAGCAAGTTGACACTTGTCAACATTCAACAGTTGCTGGAAATGCAGAAAAAGTCAACACCCAGTTTCTGAATAAAGAGCATATCTCCAAAATTTATTAATGAAATAAATATTTTCATAATTATTCGTAAAGATAAGAAGGATTACCAAAAACCCTTTTTATGGTTTCAGTTAAATCACAGGAGTTAAAGAGAAACATGCGTTTGAAGTTGGCTACAAAAAAAGTGGCAACGGAAAAGACAGCAGAAAAAGTCAAAAACTAGTTTCAGTAAAATAGAATTATCTCACTCAATGATCAATGAAATAAAGATTTTCTTAATTATTTGGAAAGATAAAAATAAGGAGAAACAACCCTTTTAACCATTATATTTAATTCATAACAATTAATGATAAAAATTCATTTGAAGTTGACTAAGTAAAAGGTGGCAAGTTTGAAGGCAGCAGTTAAGGAATGACTTCTAGTTTGATATGATCTCTTCCACCTCTTGTTTATCTCATGGATATAAAGTTGTTGAAGTCATAAAATAGTGGAGTAACTTATGGGAACAATAATTTATGAGTCTTAAATAATTATGGCATGTATTTATGCACATTTTAGCCATATGTGTATATTCATGTTGTAAGAGTTTGAAGTGTGGATTAGAACACACTCAACTCCTTTCAGTTTGGTCTTAATTAGTTTGTTGGGGAATAATTCATATCCTTGATGTTGTGGGATAAATTAAATTTGTCACAAGTTATTTATTTTCTAATTAATTCACCTCTCAAGCCTCATATATATCTATGAGCTCTTGCTTGAGTTGAGAAGGGATGATTAGGGAGTATCTAGTTTGTGCTAAGTCTTGTTAGTAGTGTCTTTGTTTAATCATCATGTTCGATATCAGTTTATGTAATCATTTTGATTTGCAATAATAATATGATTTCATAAATTGAGCTTGTACAATGAATATTGAATACTTGTAGCTAAGATTGTAGCCACTCAAGAAAAGGCCACTTGAGATATTATGACTCTATAATTGTTTAGAGTAGTTTAGATTATAGTTTCGATGCTTAGTGATCAGTAATGTGTTGTTCGAAATTAGTTGTTCTGCTATGATATTAATTTTTGTAGTTATGTACCATCTACAGCCACTATTTTAGCAATTTACACAGTTTCCTGTAGCCATTAGTGTGCAGTTAGATTCATTTCCAGCATTGTTATATTTTAAGTTTTACAATGATAGAATAACTCAAGGAATCCCATAGTGCATATACTTTGTGGATTCATTTCAATTATACATCCTCTGATTGACAATTTAAATGTTCCTTCATGTTAAGGAGGATAGCTGCTCGGTAGGATGTCCAATCCCTGAGTCATGGTAATTGCCTAGTTTTTGATCCCATTAAGAAGCCCAACACCACTTATTCTTGGAATTAGGAATCTAAGAAATCCTTTGAGAAATTTAAGGAATATCTTGCTAATCCTCCTATCTTACAACCTGCTCAATTCAACAAACCCTTTTATTTATATACTTCTTCTACTTCCAATGTTGTAAGTGCATTGTTGGCTCAACATGAAAATGAAGGAAAGGAAAGACAGGTATACTATATTAGTCAGACCTTTTTAGAATACAAAACACGCTATACTCAACTAGAACAACAATTCTTGGCTTTTTTTTATGCTTGTCAAAACCTCTGGCATTACTTGTTGAATGTTGAGGTCAATGTGATTGTCAATTTTGACCCTCTAAAACATCTTTTCTCAAAAATCGATCTCTCTGGCCATCTGGCAAAGTGGGTGATGTTACTTACAAAATTTGACCTTAATTTCATCCTTCAAAAGTCAATTAAAGGACAAGATTTAACTAATTATTAAGCTGAAGCTCCTTGTCCTCACTCTAATACAAGTGTTACCTCAATAGAATTCCCAGATGAGAATATATTTGCAATTAAATAAGAAGATGTTTGGGAATTATATTTTGATGGTTCTAGATGTAAGACAGATTTTGGGGTGGGCATCATCTTGATCCCTCCTACAAAGAAACCAATCCTTATGTCATATAAATTAACTTTTCCTTGTGCTAACAACATTGTGGAGTATGAAGCTCTTATAGCTAGCTTATAGGTAGCTTCATCCCTTCATATTAAAAACATGGAAATTTATGGGGATTCACAACTAATTGTCAAACAAATCAAAGGAGGTTATCAAACTAAGAATGATAAAATGATGCAATATCAAGACTTGGATCTTGATATTCTCTCACAATTCTCTTCCTACATAATTCAGACTTTACCTAGGAAAGATAATCGACATGCAGACGCCATGGCAAGTGCAGCTTCTTTGGTTTGTCTCAAGAATAATGATGAAGACTTTAAATTTACTATACACACTCTTAAACACCCTGCAATTTTTGATAAGGTTGTTGTTGATTATTATAACTTGCATTTAGATGAATGGTATTCACATGTCTTTCATTTTCTGAAAGATAATACTTTTCTGGAATCAGCAACAAGGATCATGGGTAATCATATTAGAAAGATTGTAGCCAGTTATATCATTTTAGGACATATGCTTTACAAACGTTCTTACATGGTAATTTAATTCATGCTCCTGCTCATGAGATTCATAATCAAGTTGCTTCGTGGCCTTTTAGCATTTAGGTTTTTGACCTTATTGGAAAAATCCCACTAGCTTCTTCTCAAGGACATACATACATCCTCACGGCTATCAATTACTTTACGAAGTGGGTAGAGGCCATTCCCCTATGTTCTACTACTACAGATGTTATTTGTGATTTTATCCTTAATCATATTATAGTACGATTTGGTATTCCTTCAAGGATAGTTTCAGATAATGGTACTTCTTTCAAGAATAAAGAAGTCATGAAATTTATGGAGAAATATCATATTCAACACAGATTTTCTACTCCCTACTACTCTTAATCTAATGGTCAAGCTAAAGAATCGAATAAAGATATTGAACAAATATTAAAGAAAATAGTTAACAAGCATGTGAAAGATTGGCATACCCAACTTACTTATGCTTTGTGGGCTTATAGGACTAGTGTTCATATGGCCATTGGTTCTTCCCATTATAATCTTGTTTATGGTACTGACACTATCAAGCCTTTGGAATTAGAAATATCATCTCCGTGTGTTTCCTTTCATGGGATTATTGACAAAGATACTTTCTGGGAACAACAATTACAGGAATTAGAAATGTTAGATGAACAACGGATAAATGCTTTGGAACATATTAAGGCTTATCATAAATCACTTCAAAAATAGTATAATCACAAGGCGATTGAATGATCACTCTTGGTAGGTGACTTAGTCTTATAAAAAAATCAAAGGAATGTGAATGCTTTACATGGTGAAAAAGGGAAGTTTAGCTCTAATTGGCCAGGACTTTTCATAGTAATTAAGGACTTCACTTCAGGTGCTTATAAGTTTTCTGATATGAATGGTGTTCCTCTTAAGGAACCTATTAATATTATGTATCTCAAATGTTATTATCCTTAGGTAAATCATTCTTTCTTTATGTGCGTGTGTGTTCCTTATAGAATAGTCATTTGATAATTTATATAAATTCGATTGCATTCATACATATTTTATTTTTCTCTTTCTATTAAGTTTTTTGTGCATTGATAGAACTAATTATTCAAAAAAAGTCTTTTTTATAAATAATTTTTTTTCTAAGTTTGGTATGTATATGGCACATGTGCCATATCTATAAAAATTTGTCTCTATGCTCTGAGGGTCAGTGGCTCCCAGCTCTCTCTGATCCATGGTGTCAGGCTGAGGATCTTGGAACAATATCCTATGTGTGGCTCCTCAACATGTTCATCTCATGGTTACACTCTAGGGCTCTCTGTAGATCAGCCATCAACTTCTCTTCTCTTTCTTTACATAGCCTCAGTTCTCGTTGTACACATAGGAAGATATCAACATGTCTTTTGGGATCCTTTTGTCCTACAAGGGACTCTCTCTCACTAGCTGGGAGTCAGTAGGATATATAGGTATCCCTCAAAACCTTAGATGCAAAACTCCTCCAATCTTCTATGTTCGCTACAAAATTCAAAAATATTCTTTCAATGCTTCTTCTAGAAAAACATTTATTCAAAAACATTCTAATTAAATTACATATGTCATACCCTGATCTCCCTCCTGGGTATCACTAAAAGATCTAGATGGTGGGGGAATGGAGTGGCTACTCTCTCCTCTCTTGCTATGTCTGGGTCTAGGTGGTGGTGTCTATGTGTGTGCTCGGGGAGGTCGTCATGATTTCAAGGGTGGAATATAGACCACTTGATCACCAGTACCTGTATTGCTACCTGGGGGCATCCCCTCTTCTCTCTCCTCTACTCTCTTCTCCTCCATAGGATGTCCCTCGAGGGGAGGTTCCTCCTCATCTCCCTGATCCTCATCCTCTTCTGCTGGTATGTCACCTCCCCGGTGGGTCCTCTCAGAAGGACCCGGATCACCTGTGGGGTAGTCATCAGGGAAGATAGGATGGGTCGCCTGTAAACTCTAATATCTGATATAATCTCTACTAACACCTACATAGGATATATTAGGGGCTACCTCTATATCCTCAGTCTCATATATCTTTCTATATACAATTTATTCTACTGTAGGTCGGCGTATGGCGCTAGGTCTCTAATAATATCTCATCGGGTATACATACTGAGGTACTATCTAAGGGACTCCCTGTATTAGACCAAACTATATCATCACACTATCATAGTAATATGGCATCATGACATGATTTGTAGGACCCTCTAGCAGCTTGTGCTGCTATGAATGTCTCCACTGATGTCAAGTATTTGGCCACTCTATCATCTGACAGTAAGGTCTCCATATCACATATATACTTGGTACACGGTCAAGGCATACTCTCCAAAATAGGATATCCCCGTACTGCCAGACATCTTCTAGTGGATATGAAAAGGCTCTTAGTGTACTCACATTTATCACCACTAGAACACCCTGTGGTCATGTACATGTGTAATTCTCAAACATCCAAACCTGTAGCAAGGTGCATACTGTAAGACTCTCCCGTTGATATCTCACTAACTGACTCAACTCATGGTAAAGATGAGCTAACATGCTGTAGCCCCATGAGATGATCACCCTGTCACTATCTATCCTATGTATGAGATGGGTGAATGGTGCCAAAAATATTGTACCCTTGGTGTTAGGTACTACAACCAAATCAAGTATACATAGCATCACTCTCCGTAACAAAGGTGTTAGGCCTGCTAGTATGGCTGATAGAGTGATCTGATCTGATCGGGTCCTCATTTGTGATACTTGTCCCAAAAAATACTCCACATTTGCAAAAATCTCAGGAGGACCCTATGGTACTCTTGATCTTATAGGCTCACCTTAGATCGGAAGACATAGGATCATGTACACATCTTCCTGCATGATCGTAATCTCCCCTAATGGAAGATGGAAGGAACAAGTATCCTCATCCCATCTCTCTATCATGGTTGATATCATGGACCGATGGAACCTCATATGTGGTAGGACTGGTACCTAGTATAGTCCCACATCTCTCAATAGTTGTATATCATCCTATTGTAGCTCAAACATGCTCTCTTTAATAGTCAGTAACCACCCTCCGAAGGGATTCTCTCAAATACAAATAAGATCATGTAACCACAAAAAGATATCATATCAGTACTCCATCATCAAATACTATACCAACTTGACCTGGTCAAGGTTGACCTTTTTGTTTCAAGGTCAACCTTATTGGGTCAAGGTCAACCTTTTTGGGTCAGGGTCGACCTTTGTGGGTCAGGGTCAACTTTCACCTAGAAAGGACTAGACCTTCCTAGTTAGGGTCAACCTTAGAAGGTCAAGGTCAACATAACTAGGTCAGGGTCAACCTTTTTGGGTCAAGGTTGACCTTCCCTACAGGAACATGAATTTTTCAATCACAAACATCAACACAGGAAACCTACCTTAGGCAATGGCTGTCCGCTAGCCAGGTGCTCTCTCAGGACCTCCATATGGCTCGCTCAAAATTCTAATCTCTTTGGCATTCTGTCTCTTTTTCCAAATTCTATAGATGTTAAGAATGAGGAGGTAATTATTTCTTTCTCTTATTTATAGTTGAAAATTAGGGTTTTATTAGGGTTTCATTTTGAAATTACTTAGGTTAAATTTGAATTTTCTTTTATATGCATCTAGATAGATATATACTCTTTTCATCATAACTTCAATTTGGTAGCTCCTTTTTTAGTTGTGTTAGAGGTGTTGGAATTGTGATTCAAATACTCAACCTCTTGAGTTAGTTTAAGAAGTTTTAGGACCCTTCTAATTGGTTAAGGAAAATACTATTCAATAAACTACAAATTTAGTGTATAGAATCAACCTTATCACCATGTTTCACCTTTCCATACTTAGTAAGCCAAATCAGGGGGGTATAAGGGGCTTTATGCACTTATCAAGATCATCATGGTAAGGCTTAAGTGATCTATGGATTTTCATTAACCTTGTGTGTTGCATGTTGCGGGTACTAATGGTTTTTTGTAGGATCTCCACATTAAGGACTTAGCTATATCCTTTTTTATAATGTTTTCTTACTTTAGCTTGCATACTCACGTAGTGTGATATCTAAGCTAAAGTGAGGGATAAATTTATCATCTTAAAATAGAAGCACTTCCATTTTGGTAGGTTTATCACCTTCATTTAGTAGACTTGTACATTAGATTTTCATTTAGGATGCATATGCACTTAATTCTGCATGTTTTGGTGAAATTGGGATTAGGTTCTTATGGATTCTCCTTGATTTCCCTCTTCATGACTCTATTTTATAGGTAGGAACTATGTATTGGTCCTCTTGTACCTCATCATACTCTATCTAGGCCTCTTGGCCTTCTTCTCATCATTCTGGTATACTTTCTCATCTTCCTAAGTCCCTGGTTGACCTGTGAATCTCACAGACATCTTTAGGTGACCTACCTGAAACCTCAAGTTAGGGTCAAAATTGACCCTGACCTAGGTCAGGGTTTAGGTTGACCTTGACCTAGGTCAGGGGTGATTTTGACCTTGACCTAGTTCAAGGGTGAGGTCGACCTTAACCTCTATTGGGTGTTGGTCCCCACTTTCAATTTCAGAGCTTATCGGGGTTCTAAACTTAAAATAGGTCTCCAGGTTCGGATGCTGAGCTGTTTTCTCTGATATTTAATTTCATTCATTCTGTCCTTGGTTGGTGATTTTCATTGGACCATAATTCAAGGTGAAATTTGAATTTGGGTCCCTTGCGTTGCCCTGGGAGACCTATATTGAGATCTCTATATAAACACTCTCTTTTTCCTTCATTTGTTCATGAAATGAAATCAAGAGATGAAAAGACATAATGATGATGTAAAAAAGAAAGAGGATGATATAGAAGGAAAAGCTATGAGGAGATATTGATACATTCATGAATTTTATGACAAGCTATTTTAGATCTTCATTGAAGCAAGAAGGTACTCTTATCTTGGGATCTACCATTCTCAATGTTCAAGCAGTCAAAAGACATTGTCCTGATGTAGCCATTATGGATTGTGAGTTGGTAGGAATACATTAGCCTTAAGGGGCTTTGTATTCTATCTTCATCATATTCAAATCTATGCATTTCTTTCTCATTTCTATGTTGTATTAGGATTGTTAATCTAGAGGATTAGATATTGATATTACATATTTAAAGACTATTTCCAAAGAACAAAATACACACACACACACACACACACACACACACACACACACACACACACATACTTTCTATATTCGGCTATTCTTGGAGGTGGAAATCACCAAAATGGGGTTTTGACTAAGGAAAAACCCTATGTAGCCACCCCAAAACCCCTCTTTTCAGATGCTTGTAGGTGCTATTTTTGAGACTTACAGGTGCAGAACAATAGATCTAAGTCTAGATTTGGATACCCTTTTCAGCGAACTATCAGGATCTAAAAACATATTTTCTATTGAGGTAGCACAAGTCAGGGTCAATATTATTAGTTTAGCGGTGACATTTGTGGGTCAAGGTCGACCTTTTTCTTAGGACGGTGTAGTATCGGGAAAAATTTTCTAAGTTTTGTTTGTCTCTGCGTTTCTATTTTGGATCAGGCTTCATATTTTCCAGAAACTCAACATAGGCAACAGAAAATGAGTTTTTCTAGATCTGTTATGATGTGAGGTAGGTACCTCACTCCTCTATTCCTTGAAAATACTTTTGAGCTTTATATTCCTTATCATGACAATTAAATGTAAAAATTTGAATTTTGCTTAGGATTTCCTTCATATGCAATTTTCATTATACAAATCTTATCTAGGAGATCCATACACCAAATTTACCCTTTACAGTTTGTTTCTAGGCTCCACATGGAATTTGAATCTTTGACCACCAAGTGGCTCCCTCAATACTAGGAAATTATATGATCAATAAGTATCTAGATGATGGCCACAAGAGGAATTAGCTAGCTTGAGTTTTTATCAATCTAGGTTAGTACCTCAAAGACACCCTTCCTAAGGTTGAAAAAAATTCATATTTTTAGAAATGGGTGAGTAATTACAATGTGCTCAAGTAAAATAGATTTAATAAAAGAAAAAACTTAAATGTAATTGGAACAATTCAATGTGAAGGAGTACTATAGATGTAACAACATCACTCTTTGTATGGGTTTAGCAATTTGTAATTAAATGAATTTAAACCAAAAAATAAAATATAAAAAGTAAAAACAAATATAAGATGAAATAAAATTTATACCAAAATAGTCTAAAAAGATGGAATGCATTGAATTCAAATATATTGTAGGTGTGATAGAATTGTAGGGCACCATATCAAAGCAGTCACGAGCAACTAATTTTAGGGATATCAAATAATAACCTAGAGATAATATTAAATTCAAATATGAAATTTAATTTATATGGTATCGTTTGAATGAATATCTTTTAAGAAAAATTGGGATCTCACTAATACAATGAAAATATTAAGGAATATACAACTATCCATATGATAAAACTAATGAACATTATTCCTAACATTAAAATGTTATTAACAAAATTGGGATATTAATATAAATAATTAAAGGTGAAAATGTGTGTATAATTTCAAATGTAAATTACAATGGGAACAAAACTAACTTAGGGTATGAGACTTAATGAGATTCTATTTGCCTTTTTATATCATGGTGCCCTAAGATAATGTTTCTGATTAAGTAAAACTAGTTTTACTGGGTTCTTGATACCCATAACAAAGTAATAGAGTCTAAAAATGAAACAGGCTACCATAGGGCCACAAAAAAACCAAACTTAAATATTGAATAAAAAACAACAAAAGGAAAACCCAAAGAACTAGAGAGCATAATTAGCAGATGTCCACAATCAGGCAAGCCAATTTGGACTGGAGGATCTCCATCTTAGCAGCCAAATCTTAAATCTTCTTAAGGTCAGTCGGGGTGTCAATGTCCTTCTTCTTCTTCACCCTATCCCTTGTCCTCTTACTAGGTCCCTCTTAAGTCTTCTCTTTTTTCCCACCTGTATTGGCCGCCTCAATCCCTTCATGTTTCTCTTCCAGTATTTAAATGAGAATATTGGTGTGCTCATTAGAGGCTTTGAGTATGTTGAAGCTCAGTTCAGCAATGCTTTTAAGGGTTGCCTCAAACCTCAGCATCTTATCCTCCATTTTTTTGACCCTTGTATTTAGATTCGTCTGATCTTCAACAGTGTTGTCAACCTTGGTATTTTTAGTTCCTTTGGCTCTGTTCTTGACCTCCCCCATTTCGTGGTATAACCATTTGATGGACCTGTAATTGTCCAGCATGCTAAGCCCTACGAGGATCCAAGAATGGACTATCCAAACTTGCAGCAACACCAGAATAACATAGCAGAATAACACAATATAGGATATTTCAATATCAACTTTATATTAATTCAAAATTCCAATTACAAGCAACATGTTAAGAAGTAAGGCCTTCTCAGTTATGGCCAATCACATTAACAGATTCAACAAGATCTTGCAGGATCCAACTCTATCCATCTACCCTATATCTAAGTGGTAGAAACCAGATCTAATATTGTGCTCGCAAGCCAACAAGTAATCTGCAATCTCTATCTACCCACTTACATTATATGCAACAATTTACAATCTTTCATCTCATCAGCTTACTCTACTATCACCTATCTTCCCTCTTGTCTTCTTCTCTCCTCTCTAAACCATCAACCTAGACTCCCTTTTATACAAACTTGCCATAAACAATAATTAAATGTCAGTCGGCCATTACAATCCATAATGAACAAATATTTAATGCACCAGTAAGCTGCAACGGTCACTAAATCCACCAGATTTAGGTCCACACAAACTCCAATGAGAGATCCAACATTAATTCAGAAATGAAAATTAAATGTGGAAGTCAGCCAGATCAAGATAAACACCTCGGGAGGATGATCACCAAAAATTAGCAAACATCAGTAAGAACATTCCTGAACAATAGAAAAAACACCGAAACCCGTTGGTAAACATAGAACCGTAGTAGTACCAAAATCCATCGATAAATAATGAATCAAAACAATACCAAAACCCAACGGTAAACAAAGGACCCAAGAAACAGAGAAAAAGCATGCCCAAGAGACAGAAACCGAGCAATAGCGAACAAACTAAAGAACAAAACAAACATCTTTTTGGTTGAGAAGGATTTCCAACTGCCCCAAGATGCTCCTACATCAAACACCCCAGGTAAGAAAAGATGTTCTCAGAAGCTGGATGAACATCTGTTGGGATTCAACACATATATCCCAAACTGGTTCTTTCCCTTCAAGTCCTTGACCGACACACTCTTCCCTTTGTCCTTATTCCGCTTCCCTTTACCACTAACACTTTCTAATTTATCTTCATATCTCTACATACTCATGTTTGTACCATCAATTGCAACCATTTAAGATCTGCTACCAATGCTCAAGTTCCTCTTACCAAGCTCTACATCCTTCAAAGGAATGAGAATAAACTTCTCCCCATCCTTCAATATAGTAAAAAAATTACTTTTATAGTCATAAATAGCCTCTCTATCATACTCCCAAGGTCTTCCAAGTAAAATATGACAATAACTCATCTCCACAATGTCACATAATACTTCATCTTCATAATTACCAATGTGAAAACTCACCATGCACTGCTCTCTCACCCCTACGGCATGACCATCTTGTAACTAGCTTATCCTATAAGGACAAGGGTGCCTCAACCTCTTCAAACCAAGTTTCTGAACCATCTCCTCAGCAACTAGGTTATCAGTACTTCCTCCATCAATAGTCACCTTACAATTTTTACCACCAGACTTGCACATAGTCCTGAAAAAATTCTTCCTTTGACAAGAATCAGTCTTCGTCGAGGGCAGAAGATTTATCCTAAGAAAAAGATTCACATTTTCCCCTTCAAGTTCATTCTCAATGACTTCATTTACCACAACATTTTGGTGACTACCAACCTTGTTATCTGCATGAGGACATTCAAATGATTGATGTCCTTCTTCTCCACAGTTGTAACAAGTACCTCTAAATAAACCTCTACCTATCTTTCTCCTCGGCTCAAAAGGTTTTGGTTCATCTTCAACTTTCAGTTTATCCTTTATCGAGGGATTTTGTTTCTCTTTCCCTTGATAATTACCATAATGTATTCTTTTCAACTTATCTTCTGCCTTCAGTGCATACTGATAAGCATCCTACATAGATTTGATCTTCAACATATCAATCTCATCTTTGATATTGAATCTCAGGGCATTAACATACCTTGCCACCTTTTCCTTAGAAATTTTTATATACCCCAACCAAATTTTTAACTTGTAGAACTCCTTGGTATAATATTCCATAGTCATATCCTTTTGTTTTAGATTCTACAATGTCTTGAACAATTCAAGTTCATAGTCAGCAGGAATGAACTTAGCTTTTAGCTTTGCCACCATCAACCTCCTCTGATTGATCTTCATCTCACCTTCTTCTTTCCATCATAGAGAAACATGTCCTTTCAACTTAGTCTATACCAAATTTACTCTAAGTGGATCTTCAATGTCTTCCAGCTCAAAGTAGTCTTCAACTCACCAATCCAATCAATCAAACTCTCAGGATTCAATGTACCTGAGAAATTAGACACCTCCTTTTGATAGCCTTTATTCAATCGAGCTTCAGAACTCTGCCACTGACAATGTCTTCCTCCTCTAGATCTCACCATCCGATCAGTTCTATCATCTCCACTAGATCCAGTAACTTCTTCATAACCATCATCCATTCTAGGGTCTCTATGTAATCCAATGTTTCTGATACCTTCTATGATTTCATTCTTCATTACCGCCACCTCAACTCTAAATATTTTTGTTATCCTTGCTTCCACTTCCTTAGAAAGATCTACAATTTCCCTAGGGTCCAATATTCTCAGAGGCATCTCTCAAGATCTTCAAAAACCCTAAGCTCTAATGAAAAAGATTAATCCTTCACTTTGATACCACTTGGTGCAGTCAAGCTCAGAGGATCCAAGAATGGAATATCCAAACTTGCAGCAACACCAGAATAAGATAGGGTAATTACACAACATAGGATATTTCAATATCAACTTTATATTAACATAGAATTCCAATTACAAGCAACATGTCAGGCTATAAGGCCTTCTTGGTTAGGGCCAATCACATTAACATATTCAACAAGATTTTGCAAGATCCAAATCTATCCATCTACCCTATATTTAAGTGGAAGAAACCAGATCTAAACTTGTTCTCACAAGCCACCAAGCAATCTGCAATCTCTATCTACCCACTTACATTGTTTGCAACAATTTACAATCTTTCAGCTCATTAGCTTACTCTACTATCACCTCTCTTCCCTTTTGTATTCCTTTCTCCTCTCTAAAACATCAACCTAGACTCCCTTTTATAAAAACTTGCCATAAACAATAACTAAATGCCAGTCAGCCATTAAAATCCACAATGAACAAATATTAATTGCACCAGTCAGCTACAATGGTCACTAAATCCACCAGATTTGGGTCCACACAAACTCCAATGAGAGATCCAACATTAATTTAGCAATGGAAATTAAATGTGGAAGTCAGCCAGATCAGGATAAATGCCTCAAGAGGATGATCACCGAATATCAGCAACCATCGCTAAGAACCACAACAGTACTAAAATCTGTCGGTAAATAATGAATCACAACAATACCAAAACCCATCGATAAATCAAGAACCCGAGCAACAGAGAACAAGCATACCCGAGAGACAGAAGCTGAGCAATAGGGAACAAACTAAAGAAAAAAACAAACATCTTTTTGGTCGAGCAGGGTTGCAAACTACCCTAGGATGTATATATATATATATATATATATATATATAAAAGAGAATGAACAAATACAATCATCTTTATGAATTAATATAGTCTTATTAAATTGGATACTAATAATAACATAGAAATTGATAATGATATTAACATTAGTATTTTTTATAAAGGTAAAATAGGTTTTGAAGGGGTACCTAAACCCTTTACAAAAAAATTTGTCAAAATTTGAAATCTATAATTCATAGTTGTAAAAGAAAAAACAATAGAATCAATAGTTCAATGAATAACTTAACAATAATAACTTTAAAAAAAAACTTACAAAGCTCAACCTGTAGTTAGCCAAAGGCCAAAGCCTCAAAATAAATTAAACCCTAGGGTTTTGATAGGTTCCCTTAACCTTGAAAATGGATTTTTAAAAGACTCTCGTAACCCTCTAAAATAAATTCCAAAGGTTTTTTTTAGGCTCTCCTAACTTGAAAAGTGGATTTTAAAAAGGCTCTCATAATCTTCATTTCTATTAACTTTAAGATAAACCATAATAAATTAACTAGAATAAACTGAATATCTGAGGAAACAAAGAGAAATACGAGGAACATAGGATTTTGGAAGGCTGTACAAGCTTTGGATTTGGGTTTTAAAATGACTACCATAACCATACTACAATTGTCAATAAAGACTCCAAAACAATAAGTACTCACCTCTCCTTTGAAGCCTATCTCCAATTTAATTTGGATAATTGAGGAAGAGACCACTAGAAATAAGAGCTACATTTGATCCAACCATGCATCCAAGTATCCAAAGACAATAAAATCCACATAATGTAGCTTTCAACCTCTCTTGAAAGGAAAATATCCAACATTAGAGGGGATACTGCCACATCAATAGAAAGCACTACAGAGGAAGAAAGGAGAAGAATGTGCCAAACACTATACACTTTTATAAAGGAAAAGGACCACAACATGCAAACTGTTCAACTTTAAAGACATAAAAGTGGCATTTGTATTTAGAATTTGAGGATGATGTAAATTGATGAAATGTATAAAAATTGATGAAGTTTATGTCTATAATTTTTAAATTTTTTTTGAATAGGAATTAACATAGTTTTTAATTATTGAAGTCCATTTTTTAATTTCTCAAAACTGCTAAAAATATGGGGTCTAGTTCCCACTAAACAAGTATATGCAAATAATCTATTTTTCCTCTAATTTCAAAATATCTTATAAATAAAATGTATAGCTAGTGTAGAATAGAAGAAAGTTTGGTTTCCAAAGTATAGTTTCTCCGTTATAACTACTCAAAGTTGAACTCATTTGAAATTGACAGTTTTCATCTCCCACCAAATTTCCCCTATCAAATCTACATCCTTTAGAAAAAAAATTAGATATTCTTGAGGAGGACTATCTTCTCTAGTGTTAAATATAAGTTTTAAATTTTTTTGATATGTTTTACTATTTTTTTATTTATTTGAAGCAGCATCTTCTCGAATGTTAATATACCTACTTGTTGTATTTTGAAAATTATAATATATTAGATCTAATCAAAATACTATAAAATTTATATGAAAATAATCTTGACTCTGAGCTCTACAAAAGGGTATTTTTCTTATATTTTTTTTCAAAATATCATTAAAAAGAGTAGCGCTTATTGAAACATCAATTTTGTGAAATAATTTTATTTCTTTGGTAATTGGTATAAAACATGCATTTAATAGACATTTGCAATTGGAAAAGTTTAACCACTTATCTAGCTTAGCTATAATGAATCTACCTAGATCATATGTTTGACAAAAAATAGTTTTTAGTTAGAAATACTCAAATTCAGTTATGCTGATAAGTGGTCCTGAAACGTGACATGCAACTTTGTGCTTTTACCCTATAGTAGAGAAATATACCTCTATATGAACCACACAAGAATGCACCAAGGGAGGAGAAACATGAGCTCACTTGAAAACATAGAAAATGAGAGGATACTAGGCTCCAAGAATAGAAAGCACAATATAAAAAACAATAAGGGAAGAGGAAAGAACATGATAAGCTTGCATATCGAAACTATCATTTCAATAATTTTAGCTCCAAAATAATGTACACTATGAATCTTCTCCTCTGAAAAATAAAACATTAACCAAAATTAAAGAAAACCATCAAAAATAAGTCCAAGAACAAAAAAAATTAAGCAAGGGGAAATGTAAAATTCCCTTATCATGAAAATAAAATATGGGTGTCATTAGATAATCACAAAGAGGGAACATGCCACACAAAAAGAAAGAATGAAAAACTCTAGAAAGAGAATAAAATATCTTCACCACACTAACCAAGGGAAAGACCCTAGCACACTGAGCCAAAAAGGCAAAGAAAATAGTGAAGAAAAAATACCCACAAGAGATCCCAAGACAAAATTCTCCTGGAATCCAAGTAAAGGAGAAAACATCAGAGAAGGTGATCAAAAAAATGTAGAAAAAATCACAAAGAGTAGAGAGACTAACCAATGTAGCACCAAAATTATATGCACCCATAACTTGATCTCTTTTCGTGTAGATACTTCCAACCATATATTAGACAACCATAAGATCAATGTTTTATCTATTTTCATCTAACTCTCCATCCCCCTCTTCCACCTCCCCTAAAACTCCTTAATTGTAAAAAATTAGTCACTCCTCTCTTCCTAATCTCTCTCATTTCAAATCATAGACATGGTATAAAATATTTCCATTTTAATATTAAAGTAACCACTTCCTAAATCAAAACCTTAATTTTAGAATCTTCAATATTAACCCTAGTACTATGAAAAAAAATAACATGGAGCTATCATATATACGAAATGGTGTTGGTTTGATTTTTTATACCTAACTCTCCCAAGGTGGGAAGTCATGCATGTTGCAAGAATGGTGGTGGGGAGACATGTGCTAATTTTGAGGGTATAGGGGATGATTATTGTCATTGTGGGAGTGAGTCTAATATGACTAATGAATTAGAGATTTGTTTTCCTCTCATGAGGTTAACAATGATTCACTTCGTCCTTGATCCTATTCCCTACAAGTGCTAGAGAATGTCTAGGTGGCCCCCGGTCGCTCAAAATATTTGTTGAAGTCTCATGCTAACCTTGTGTAGGTTGACCACAATCAGAAGTGGTCAGAGGTTTTTGGCTCCCACCTCTATGGTAAGTGTGTTTTCCCAATTTCTCATTTTGTTGACCTATTTCTAGGTCCTTTCCTATCTCTCTCCAAAATTACATATCGGAGAAGGGGATTTATTTGATAAATTATTATTTGGTTATAAAATCAATTATTTCACACCCAAATAGTAAATCAATCCATACTTGTGTTACTAGAAAATGAATAAACAAAGGCCAAGTGGATGTGGTGGCTATAGATAAGTACTTCATCTTCTTCTCTTTCACTTTTGAAGAGCATTTACTTATTTTCCTATTACTAAGTCCCTAGTTGTTTCATTACTCTTTTTTATCTCTCAAAAGGTGTGAACCTAGATTTAATCCAAAGAACTAGTCTCATGATGTTGCCCCATTTTTTTGAGGCTCCCAAGCCTTCCCTTGGAACATTGGAATGATGAGATTCTTTATAGGATTGAAGGCCTATTTCAATGAGATTATGTCAGAATATTCCTTGAATTCCATTAGAAAATGATCGGTTTATTCTTATATTTATTTCAATATTAATTAATCATCAAAATTACCTTCAAAGATCAGTACTAACTCTAAATTTGGGGTCTAGTCTCAAGTTGTTTAATTTCAATCCCTTACCATTTGTGTGCTTATACTTGAATAAGGTGACTATTTGTGTGCTTAGAGAAGAAAATTCACTAAGAGATCTAATGTTCCCATTCCAATGTGGTTGGGGTTGCTCTCGATGAAGCTCTTACTTCCACTAAGAATATTTAGGAATTAAGCTCTTATAATTTTCTATTGAATCCCCCACTTAGAAATGGACTCCTTAAAGAGTTCTAAGATATAATTATCAATATTATAGTGGATATCCTTAATATGTGTCTAATGGCTACCTCCCTCACTATCTAAATCATCCTATTGATTAAGCTTTTGAACTCTATTGTGCTTTTACCAATAGAAAAAAAGAAATAACTCTAAAGTCATAGATGAGGAAATTTTTGTCGTGGTCATTTTAAGAATAGGAGGAGGACCTCTTCTTAGATCAAATAAATTTCTATTAAAATTAAGAATTATAAAAAAGTGGAGTATAGGTCAGATATTAAGTCCCCACGTAGAACAACATGGATTCATAATTGGGACAAGAAAAGTAAGTTTGAGATAGGTGAGACGGATAATAAAACTCTACCTGAGATAGGCTTTAAAGGAAATATAAATGAAGATCATATCATTGAACATAAGGGGTTCAATAACCCCAATAAACATGATCTCTTTTTAACCTTGATTAGACATAATAAACTATGATAATGATGTTTTTCTTTAAGGACTATTGTTTACACTATTTGGATGCTAATGGAGCTTATGCGATCATTATAATGTTTTGGAACCTAATTTTTTCCATGACATGGTGAGTGAGAGTTTCCTTTGATTGCCTAATGTTATAGGTACTATAGGTGCATTTTTTGAATCTTGTTGGTTCCATGGTGGCCCATTATAATTATCTATTATTAATAAAACATACATGTAGGGACATATGGTAGCTTACAACCTGGTCCACAAACAATGTTAATAATCTCACCAAGAGCTCCATTAACAAAATTTAATAAATTAATGAACATAAAAATTAAATAAAAATATTTATTATATTTTAATTTTTGTTTTAAATATTTATTATATTTTAAATATATTAAATACTTCAAATTAATTATTAATAAATTGAAAAATTTATTTGTAATGTAGCAAATAATGAATTGTAATGTTATAAATTTACAATTTAAAATTTCTATATTTGACTTTAACAAGTAATTATACATCATGTCTACTACATCTTGTTAGAAGAGGAGAACCGACCTACTTCTCAAACTATAGGAAATTACTTATCTTTAAATCTACATATAATAATGTTAAATACAAATATTCATTATAAAAAATTTAATAATATAATTAATAATTAGTTTATAATGTTATATGTAATCTATTATATTTTTAATATCTTCTAATATTTTTAACTAAATATAATTTATGAATATATTTAAAATGATACATGGCATAAAGTCCTTTGATTAAATGACCCATGCAAAAATTTGAAACGAAAAGGCAAAAGTAAATAAAAAGAATTCCAAAATAATTTCTGAACCATTTGGCAATCCTAATTAAAAACTTCTTTTTGTTGGAAGAGAACCTCTTTGGCACGATTTGGTGGACTCAATGAGAACCAATTAACTTTACGAGTAGACTAAGAGGTCATTAACAAAATATTTAATATTCAAATTAAAAATAAAATATTTAATATTCATAGATCAATACTTTTCCCCTTATGACATTGATAATATTTAATATTCATATTGATAAATAAAAATATTTAATACTCTTAGATCAATATTTTTCCCCTTTAGGCTTACGACATCATTTTGAATAAAATTAAGGCAGTGGAGCTGACCAAATGAGAAATTTATTGACGTAAGAGGAGGTAGTTCGTTAAAGGTAAAGAAAGCATTTTGTTTAATTATTTTTATTTTTAATCATATTTAATGGTGTTGAAGTACAACTCAATTGTTATGTGATGGAGATCGCTGTAATATTGGCTTGCATTATTTTATTTATGTACTTTACTTCCATCGATCTATCTTCGATTATATGTATATGAGTGAGAAGTAATATCAATGGATAAACATGTCTCCACACTTATGGAGACATGTCTCTCCATCGATATGCCTCTTCATTAAACATAACACATAACCAATTCATAATTTGATATGGTTAACACATACACTAATAATGTTGATCGATACACATTATCGATAATCATAAGATCAATGAACATGATCGATTCTCATTATCAACTTGAATAGATCACGCACAATACTTAGTTGTATATATGCAGATTGATATACATAGATATATACTTGGAAGAATATAATGATGATCGATGATGATCAATGATGATTAGTCGTATGATCATTTAATCAATTGATGCTTATATGTTAAACATAGAGATGATTATTTATTCTACATAGAATAAATCAATATAAAGATTTATGATTTAATATCCAAATGTAGTTAGGTATTTATGCATGTTAATATATGTAATAATAATAAATTACATCATTATTATTATGTATATTCGTATATAAATATACATACATATAGCAAAGTCATAAATCATTCTATTGATTTTGATTATCTTGCATGATTATGTTTACCCGACCGAAGCTACCATCATTAACACTTCCTCTTAGCTAGTGAGGATAAAACCTATCCAAGAGTATAACATAATAGATCCATTAATTTTGTAGAGGATATCACCTCATTTTGATTTCATCAACCATTATGGCATATACCTAGATATCACATCACATGTTATCCACCATTATGGATTTCCATAAAATATCATAGATGTATATTCATGTATTGAAAATATTATATTCAATATCCCATAATGATTAATCTTACTAATGCTACAAATCATTATCACTCCCTCTTAGCTAGGGAGGATAATCACAGAATAATGAGCAAGAGTCACAAGGTGTGAAAGGAGGGGATATTACCTCAATGTAATATCATAGTTTATAGTATGTTTACAAATATCAGGTTTATGATATCCACCATAGTGATGTCATTATATGACATCATGAGTAATGGCCTACAGAATATCAAGTCTCATGATATTCACCAAGTACTCAGTTTCCATAATGATATTATCTTAGGAGTAATTACCTACAAAATATCAAGAATGCAACTCATAATAAGTCCATTAATTTTGAAATAGAGAATATATCACCTTACCATGATATCAAGAGATATGGTATGAGAAGGAATAACAAGTCACGTGATATTAACCATATATCACAAAATAGAAGATATCACCTCACCACCAATGATTTTTTTAGTGGCTAATATTTTCCAATTGGCTAATTTTTGAAATTTGAGAATCCAAATTTGGCTAACAATTCAAGATTTAAGGCAACCTAAATCGCCAAACTTTTATGAAATTTTATTTTAGAAATATTTAAATTGCCAAATAATTTATTTTATTAAAAATTTGAACTCAAATATTCGCCTAATATTTGATAGATAGTTTGATTCAATTCGCCTAAATGTTATCAATTATTATAGAAATCTAAATTAATTCACTAATAATATATCATAACTGTTAGTTATATTAGGGTGTATCACCAATATTAGTTGTCATTATTGATTTAAAATATAATCTAGTGATCTTCATTATATTCCATGAGGCAAAAATGTTACTATCTTATTTGTAATGCTTATTGGGGCTAAGATTTCCTTTGGATTGTT
>MU227766.1:393872-407182 GCA_018584345.1 Thuja plicata
AGCTTCTAGTTGCAATCTTTCTCATATACTTTAAACAGGGCTGGTCTGAAACTTTGAAACCAGTGGAGTCGCCAGATATACTTGTCAAAATAACTTCTTAAAATCTTGTATTATGTAACCTGCATATCAGAGATAACATAATATTCTCTAATGAACTTCTTTTACTGTCCCACCAGGCATGCCAGAAATGTTATACACTGAATTTGTGCCTCTGATCTCAAGCTCTCTTGGTCTTGATAATCCAGTATAACAAGGGAATAATCTCCAGGTTGTGGGACCTATGCTAACTGAGATGAGACCTCCAGGTTATAGGCTGGTACCTCTTGGATAATCACCTTAATTTGCTTCTTAAACAAGAAAGTAAAACTTTGAGGGAAAGGGATAGAAGGATTGCTTGAAGGGGAAATGACTGAAAGCAAACTACCTACTAGGTGATGCACTGAAAATGGCATGAAAAAATAACACACAGAAGATAAACCCCTGGGTCAACTAACTCTAAGTTGTAAGTAAAACTCAAGTCCCCTGTATAGGCATGCATAAATATTTCATAACCAGGTCATGAGTAAACCAGTTAAAAGGAAAGACTTCTTCACAGTTAACAGTTTTAAACAATAGAACACTAGTTACAACCTGCAAGAAGACATACTCTTCTACAAGTAGATGCTGTGAAAGGAATGATTAAGAGGAATAAAGTCATCCACAGTTAATCCATCAACAATCAAGACACATACAGACAAGCAGAAAAGAGACAAGGTTTACACAATCCAACAAATTGATCCAAAAACATAAGGCTCTGTATATTACTTCTCATAGTGAGTTATAGACTCATACAAAAAAAAATACATCAAGGACAAAGAAATGTCACAGAGCATGACTTCTACATAAAAATGAACTCCTGGGTTACAAAATCTCTTTGTCTCTGTCAGGAACTCAGAAAAGTTACAAAGACAGCAAGCACAAAAGGAAGAAGAACCGACCCTTCGCAAATGCAACTTTTCTGCTATATATAGGGCTATGACCATCTTGGGATCCCTTAGGATGCAACAAGCTTCAGATGGTCCTGGGAAACCCTAACCCTAAAACACAAGAGAGAGGAAAAGAGAGAGAGAAAGCAGTCGAGAATGACCGAGTCAAAACAGATATTCATGGATATTTTCCTGACCTTCTCGATCTGGCGACTGGAAATCAGATTTGGTAGACGGCGGCTAGTAGCATTTACGTTCAATCTGAATATTCATGCACACCTGTTCACCTATACTTCTCTGTAATAACTACCCCTCTTGTCTGTGACAGTGCATGGCCAAGTGTTCTCTTTGTTGTTGCCCAAGACTTCTTCTCCTTCCTCATGGCACCTCTGGAAACTCAGTCATATCTCTGTTCTTCCCTACAACATGTTGAAACTTCTCTTGTTCACTGACATTGAAACAAATATACTCAAATCTCGGCTGACTGCTCTGTGCATGACCCCTATGACTAGAAACCGCTCTGATCAAATCTGGAACATGAGCAAATAGAAACCATGGCTGCCAAATGCTCTCCCCTGTCATCTTGCTGCCATTTTTTCAAATTTGAAGTCCTGCAACCTTGCGACCAACTGTTAGTCTCCTTGTCATGAGCACCTTTTCTTAACCAGGGTTTAATCTCCAGACTAAGCGACAATGGTCTTCTTTACCTCGGCTGACCCAAGCTCAGATCCAGCGACAAGGCGACCGTGTGAAATCAAAGTCGCGAGGCATTTTACTTAACTCACCATTCTTCTAGCGACCCAGTGCCTAACTGCTACCTCAGACCGTCACGTCTTGTCACCTGATTGCCAGATGCTACCTCTCTTTCTCGAGACCACGCGACAAAGCTTAGTCACCAAGTCGGGGAATCCTATCTTATCAGTCAGCATGTGCCTTTAACCTTTCCAGCGACAATCCGACTGCCTTAATCGCCAAGTCGGGAGTACTTTTTACATAGGGCACTTTGATCACCAGACTTAGCGACCACCGCTGGATCTCCTGAACTTTGCATCGGATGGCTGTTGCTTGGTCGCTAAAAAACTGAGGATACCCTTAAATTATCCAGCAATCACACGATTGAAGAGAAAGAATACTTAGTCTCGAAGTCGCGTGACCCATTTCTTCCGTCTGGCAATCATCCGACTGAGGACCAGCATCCATCCACCATATGACACATGTCACACAGCCATTGGTTAATCCGTTGCATACTGGGGAAGCTAAGTCATCATTCTGTTCTGGCAACAAGGTGACCAAGAGAAAATCTACTAACATCAAACAGCTAGTCATGGGGTCAGGAGTGTTATCTCTTAACTTCCATTTTATCATGAGACCACGCGACTGAAAAGAAAGCTTAACTATTTTCCATGGCTGGATCAAGCGATCATGTGACATGAAGTAGATCGCGAAGTTAGAAGACCTTTCTTTGATTGTTGAATTCTTCTTGCGATCACCCAACTGAAGTGGGTCCCGTTCATTTCTGTGATTTTTAACATAGATCTGGTGACCTCGCGACCAAAGAACAAACGCTAAGTCAGAGGACGCAGAGGGAATATTCTAAAAGGTCACCAGACTACGCGACATAAGGAAGGCATAGAGTCGGGAGAGGAAAAGGAATATTCTCTGAGGTTGAAGCGATCAAGCGACCAAAGACTTGGGACCCACCTTCCACCAAGGCTTATGACATTATCTGGCGATCATGCGACCAAAGAGAGGAGCTAAGTCGGAAGACACAAGGGGAATATTCCAAAGTATTATCAGACTACGCGACATAAGGAAGACGCAGAGTCGGGAGAAGAAAAGGAATATTTGCCCAGGGCAAAGCGATCAAGCGACTGAGAAAATAAGCACATTCTCTTAGTGACTTAAAAAAGTAATGATGAAACATATCGAGCTAAGGCTTAGGGTTTATTACATCATTTTAAACATGAAAGACTTAGGGTTTAAGGGTTTAAGCAGAGCCAAGACCTGGGAACCATGACAGAGAAATGCTAGATAGGGCAGACTAGGCCAATTGCATAGAATGGGTAAATTCGGGCAACAGTTGTATCGAGCATGACACCGCATACATGAAATAGATGAGAAAGACAAGACATTTAAGAACCTTTAATCAGTTTCCTAAGATTGACATAGTCACATATCCTACAATAGTCTAAATTCCACCTGGTAATGGTAGACATATACAACAGATTTTTTACAATTCTCACACGGTTGTCAAGATTTAGCCCAAAGGAAATCACTGTAGATGGTGCTTGTGTAGCTTGTGAAGAAAACTGATTGATGTTCAATGTTGTAAGTGATGGCAGTTCTGAGAGGGGGGCAGCGAGGGGTGGGGGTGAATCAGAATAGCAGATTTACATTACTTTTGAATTATCTCAAACAAGTGAACATTTAACATTCAAAGAATTGAATACATAAACTGAACATGAAAAGAAAAACACTAGGTATAAGAGAACACTTACACAACTCAGAAAAGAGAGAGACACAAGATTTTGTGCTGCGTGGAAAACCCTCAAAACCATACGGTTTTGTCATAGGGAGAAAAACCACTTCATTGGAACCTATCAACTTTATTGAGAAACAACTCTTTCTTTACAACAATAGCTTCAACTACTTCGGGCTTCAACCCGTTTGCTTTCTTTTACAACATGTTCTTTCACAAATTATTTACATACATAACAGTATGCTTTGATACACACATCTATATATAAACAACCTTATGATTCTGCCTTCAATACTGAATCAAGTACTTCCATATATAGGATGATATGACTATGTACCTATATCATCTTTCATACAAAACCATAGTCCCTTATATAGGGAGGTATACAAAAGTTGACCTTCATTGTTCACATATAGTTACATCAGGTTGTAACTGCCATTGTTTAGAATAGACATAATTAATCTATTTCAAATGCCACTGAAAAATGACATAACCAAGGCCCATTTCCATGTGAGACTGTAAGGATATTGCAACTGTAAGTCTAGAAAACTATCAAGTATTATTGTATCAAAACTGAACTAAAGAGATAAAACCCCTTGTCAGGGTAAAAAAGAACCTAGCAATTTATTTAAAATTGTTGACAGCCAAAACTGTTCAATGTTCACAACCACTTTTAAAAAGAATAAATAGACATTATTAACAACATTTATGAGAAGAGAGCTTTTATACACTATTTTTATAACTGTCAATCTACCAAATTCTAAAAAACTAAACTTCCATTTTTAACAGTTGTTCCTCATAGTTTGTATAGTAGAAAAATATTCTCACAGCGTTTTATTTTATTCAAAAATGAACTCTTTTTCTAATGAACTTTTAAGAGAAAAAAAAACCCTTGTTTATTACCCATAGGAGAAACCATTAGAAGCATACCTCACATGAATATTAATCTGAAAATACAAACACAAATAGCTTCTTTAACCATCTCTTCAAATTGTTCCAGTGCCAATACATTGAGTCCCAATGTTGACTCACACAAACAATAACACAAAAAATGTATCGTAACCGTCCAAAAGGAGACAGAAAACCAAAGAAATCTGAAAATTGTTCCATTGAAACTTCATAGAACCTTGACCTTTCTTGATTAAAAATATTTCATTAGAATCAGCATCCCTTATTGTTCATCATAGTAAAAACCCATAAAGAGATTTGATCTAATGATTACCCAAAATCTTCAAAAACTTGTTTATGGTGACGTTGTAGGGTTCCATTGTATGCAAGAATGAAAAAAACACTAAACCAAACATGTTGTTTCCAAAACTTAATAAAAAACACAAAGTAACTTAGATTTACCATACAATGATGCCATGTGGAAAATTAACCACCAAGTGGAGATAACCAAGGTTATTACAAACTCAACCAAAACCCACGATGGGTAGTGAATTAAATGCTTTGCCAAATGTGTTTCCAAAATATTCTCTTAATAAACCGTGCAAGTATTTATATATTGATTGCAATGTTTCCTACCTGTATAAGTCATTTTTTTGATATAAGTAGCAGCAAGAGGGTGATGACCTGAGGTACAATAGGAAGCTTACTAGGACAGACTTAACAACATATTAAATCAGTCTAGAAAGAAGCATAAAGAAAATTAATAATCATCTACCTCTAACAAAAACCAAAATGAAGAAGCTAAACCACTATAAGCATAAAGTATCAGAACCCCACATATGGATAGTATCAAGGTCCAGCAACCAAAAAATTAAACCATGCCACGCAGGGCCATTAACCAAAATTAAAGTCTTAAGCTTAAAACTATAATTTAAAAAACTAGCCCAACTATAGGGCTTGTAGGTAGGAATGAAACAACACCCATTACCACCCTGCACCATTAGTAGGTTCCTTTTCCATCTCATAAGTGCTTTGGCAGTAGTAGGTCTGCCCACTCCTCATTCAAAAACTTCAAGAGTTCATGGTTTCCTTCAATAGACTCCTTTAAAGCACAAGCCTTCTCGTTAAGAAAACATAGGGTGGTAGATGAGGCATGCATGACCTTGAGGGAAACTTTTCTAAAATCTGCCAGCCTCCTATTAGTATTGGACAGATCCCCGCTCAGCTTAGCCAATGTGTTTTCTAGATTAACAATCTGGTACTTGATTTTCCCAACCATGCCATTTTTTGCAGCACCTTTAGGGTTCTCAGCCATAGTAATAGGGGCCTTATCTTCCTTTGCCTCTTCAACCATAATATTGTGGATATCATCTCTTCCCTCCTTATGGTCATAATTGTTTTGGTTTTCTTCCTGGGTGGGAGATTGCACTTAGACATCCTCCTTATCAAATAATTCCTTCATAGCTCTTTTCCCCTTCTCCTTGGCAAGCCGAGAGGACCGGCGGGAACTAGTAGGCTAGGGGTCGGTACTCTGAGGGCACTCTAGGTTAATGTAATTTTTTTTGCATTTTTTGGAAGGCAGGGGGGAATCCTCATGGGTTAGGTCATGTTTGGAACCAGTCTAAGAGCCAGGGGTAGGGTGGGTTTTAGAGGATTTATGACTGGCAGTATGGGTGAAGCCTCCAAAAGAACCAGAGGGTGTAGGGAGGCCCTGGTTGAGGGAGACCGAGGGTGACATATGCTAATGGGAAGGTTGGGTAATTTCCATGATGGGAGGAGGGTAGAGGGTGTGGTAAAAATGATAGATTCTAAAAATAATCCCCTGGTGGAGGTAAACAAGTTTCTTTCCCAGAGATAATGACTCATTCACAGTAGCCACAGTCGACTCAAAAAAATGTAAGAGATAAAATGGAAAGGAGATAAATAACTTGTGGCTAAGATGGTTTACAAAATGGATGTGATAATTATAAAATATACCGAAATGGCTCTCTATGGTGAAGTACTTCATGATGAGCTTGCACATCTTTGGCTAGAATTCAGGCAGGTCTGCAGTACTATATCCACCATTTTTGGACACCGGCATGTCGTCCTTAGAAAATAATTGATCAAAATCACTTTTAGCCTATGTTTTAGTGGTTTTCTTCCATTTCCAACCAGTAGTAGGCATTCCAGTGGCTTTTCCTATGACCTCATTGAATGTATAAGCTAAGACATGTTACTTCACAAATGAGTTTTGATTTTTCAAAGAATCTAATTTACCATCTTTTTTTTGCATCAAGGAAAATCTCATGACCAACATACTTCCCTATTGTCCTTGAGGAAAAACTATTGGCATTTCTTCATATATCATATAAAAATATATAAATGAATACTTGGGATGACCATATAAACAAATAAGCATAAAAATACCTGGATTTTATACTCATTTGAATATGTGACAATTACAAACATTAATTTGTATTTGAATATACTTAATAAGATATATAAAGCAAAAAAAAATGACAATGTCATATACCTATGAACCATCAATCTGTGTAATAGTAGAACCATCGGAATCAACAACTAATTGAAGTAGTAGAACCATTTGAACCATCAACTAACTGAAATCAGAATCATCATGAAATCAACTGGAATAAGAAAATAAATCTCTCCCTCATTTTACATCAAGGACACAGGGGTAAGTACAATAAAACCAACTGCTTTAATTAAGAAAAAAATAGTTTGTGTGTAGGAGTAGAAACCTACAAAACAAACTCCCTCTGAGTGAAAATAATCATTTCAATGGAGATTGCTAGAGAAATCCCAAGCTTGTTTGCAAGTGCTCAAAATTTTCTTCAGGTGGAGCATTTATGAAAATATCAGCCACTTGAGCTTGAGTAGGAACATAGGGCAATTGAAATTAATTTTCAAGAACCTTATCCCGAAGGAAATGAAGCTTGATGGAAATATGCTTTGTGCCAGAGTGCAGAACTAGATTTTTACTTAACTGAATATAACTGGTATTATAACACATAATGGAAATGGGCTTGGAAACTTGAATACCTAAATTAGATAACTAATACACCATCCAAATCAATTGAGTACAACATGCAGTACAACAACTATATATTTTGATTCACAGATTGATAAAGTAACACATTCATGGTTTTTCTATGCCATGCAACTAATCTGTAACCAAGAAATAATGTAGTGCCACTGGTACTTTTCTTTTCATCAAAACAACATCCCCAATCTGCATCTATATAACTAATCAAGGAAAATCAGTACTATGTGGATACCAGAAACCATAATCAAATGTCCCTTGAATATACTTGAATTTTTTTTTAACATCATGGATATGTGACTGCCTAGGAGTAGATTGATACCGAGAAACCATATACACAACCTACATTAGATTAGGCCTTGAGTTTGTTAGATATAATAAATTGCCAATCACAGATCTATATTTTGTCTGATTGACTACTAGAGAATAATCATGTTTAGTTAGCTTACAACTATTTTCCATAGGAGTACTGACTGGTTTACAATCAACCATACTAAATTTATTTAACATTTCTTTAGCATACTTTTTTTGTGATAGAAATAAGCCATGGTCCAGTTGTGATATTTTTAAACCAAGAAAGAATGAAAGTTCAGCCAAAAGAGACATTTCAAACTAGGATTCCATGATGTTTGAAAACTATTTTGACAAGTCATCATTAGTGGATCAAAAAATGATATCATCAACATAAATTTTAATAGCTAAGATATCATCATTAACAATTTTGATATATAATGTGTTTTCTACACCACCACGAGTAATGCCATTTTCAATGAGATGCTTGTCCAGCCTAGAATACCAAGCCCTAGGAGCTTATTTCAAGCCATATAATGCCTTTTTAAGATGATATACAAAGTCTAGTTTTTCAGGAGACTCAAAGACTTTTGGTTGGTCAATATAAACATCCTCCTCAAGATAACCATTTAAGAATGTTTTTTCAACATCCATCTAATAAATAGTAAAGTTTTTATAGCTAGCACATGCAAGAAATATTCTAATTGACTTCATTCTTGCTACTGGTGCAAAATTTTCACCAAAATCAATGCCTTCCTGTTGAGCATAACCTTTACACACAAACCTAGCTGTATTTCTCACAACTTTTCCATCTTCATTTAGTTTATTATGAAACACCCATTTTCCACTTATGATAGTTTTGCCATCAGTTCTTGGTACTAATTCTCATGTTTTGTTTTTCTCATTCTGATTTATCTTATCTTGCATTGCATTAAGCCAACATGAATCATTTAGGGCTTCAGACACATTTTTGGGTTCAAATTTTGATATCAAACAAACATGTTACAATTTGAGGTTGTTCATCAATTTTTTCTTTTCTCCTAGTCAAGATACCTGCTTCTTTATCTCATGTTACTATCTAGACTTGGGATGTCTCTTGGAAATAATTCTAGAAGGAGATTCAAATTATTAGTAGTCACTTTAGGAGTTGAGCAATTTTATTGTTCATTTGAGTCAGGCATTTATCGATCAGCACAATCAAATTCTTGATTATCATAATTATGTTCAATTCTTTGAAGGGAACCTTCTTCAATATCCTTTTCACTATTGTTATTCAACAAATAACTTTCATCAAATACAATGTTTATGGCTTCTATCATTTTATTTAGTCTTTATTGTAACATTTGAAATCTTTTCTATGTGTACAATATCCTAACAATATGCCTTCATCGGACCTTGAATTGAAACTTTCTAAGGAATCATTATCCTTTTTGATAAAAAATTTACAACAATTTTTTTTAAATTTCTTAACATTAGCAGTTTTACCATTCCACAATTCGTGAGGAGTATAAGCAATTCATACTCTAATTCAAGCCATGTTTGAGATATATATAGTTGTATGAAGAGCTTCTTTCTAGAATTTATGAGGCAATTTTGCTTCATTCAGTATTGTTCAAGGCATTTCCTTAACTGTTCTATTTTTCCTTTCCACAACACCATTTTCTGTGCTATACAGGTAGTTGAATACTGCCTCTTGATACCACGTTTCTCACAGTATTCAATGAATTCCTAAGAGATGAACTCTCCACCTCGATTTGATCTTAGAAATTTCAAGTTTAGATTAGTTTCCCTTTCTACCATTTTCTTGAATATTTTGAAGTGTTCAAATGCTTCAGATTTTTGTTTCAAAAAACTTAGCGAAACCATTCTGGAGTAATCATCCAAAAAACAAAATAAAATATTTTTCACCATTCAATGATGGTTTTTTGCTTTGACCATATAGATCAATATGCACAAGTTCTAATGATCTATTTGATAGATATTCCTTGGTTATGAAAGAAGTTTTTATTTTCTTTCCTTTCACACATTCTTCACAAATGTTTTCTGGTTTACTAATTTGAGGAAGACCCCTGACCTTTTTGTTCTTGTTGATCCTAGAAAGATTATCAAAATTCAAATTTCCTAATATTTTATGCCATAGCTAATTTTCTTCAACTTGACACATAAGAAAAGTATTGATTAAGGATGATTCCTAAACTATTGAATCTATCAAATTATATAGATTTCCACCTATCCTTAGACCACTTGCAATTATTCTATTTTTTTTGGTCTTTTAATAGCACAACCTTTTGCATCAAACAAGATAGAATAGCCACTGTCACAAATCTGACTCACACTTAACATTTTATGTTTCAAACCTTCAACATAATATACATCATGTATAGGAGTATCCTTATTTAAATAAATAGATCCATGTCCTATGATATAACAACCTAAATTATCACCATACCTGACAAAAACTCCATCAAAATCTTGTAAGATTTGAAACTTGTTTTTTTTTCCATGCATATGACAAGAACAATCGATATCCAAAACCCAAGTTGTAGGTTTATGAGAAAATATAGTTGTTTCCACAATTAAAGATTTTTCCATGTTCATATTTCTAGGTTTCCATACTTTCTTAGGCTTTTAAATTTAGCTTACACTGATTTGAAAAGTGCCCATAGTGATAACACTTAAAAAATGTAATTTATTTCTTAAAGCCATATATTGATTCATTTCTTCCTAACTTGCACTTATATGTCATATGACCAAATAAGTTACAAATTAAACAATGGTATTTAAAGAAATGATTTGAAACCCTTTGTGAAGATTCTCCTTTTTCAACTGTATTAAACCTTGAATCATACTAATCAATTTGTTTTTGTAACAAGGTTAATTTCATTTCCATTTCATGTAATAACTTTCTTTGATTTTCAATAGGTTGATTTGCATTATTCAACTCAGCTTGTAAAGATTGATTTTCTTTTCTATGAGTAGAGATCAATTTCTTTAATTTCTTTGTTTCTTGTTAAGAGTGAAGAAGCTCTTCTTCAAGATCAATCTCTGAATCTGATTCGAATTAAGATTCTGTTTGAATAAATTTTTGTTTTTGAGCATTTATTATTTTAGCCATGAACAATGTTTCTCCTTCCTCTCCTGAATAATTTGATTCTTCATTTTCAAGTCTTCTTTTGACAAGAGACTCTTCGTTTTTTAATTTTTTAATTCTTTTGTTCTGATTCTAGGGTTTATTTTTTAAGGATTTTCAGAATTTTTATCACTTTCATCTTGATCAGCATAGGTACACGTTGCAGAAAAGTGTCCTAATTAACCATACTTAAAACATTTAGGTTTTCCTTGATATTTCATTTTTCATTTTTCTAACCAACAATGCTTCAAGAGAATCTGTTATATCTGAATCACTCTCATCTAGTTTTTTAGGCTTGACAGCTGTTTATTTTGAAGTGGAACTAGTATTATTACTCACTCACATTTCATATGCCGTTAGAGTTCCTTGTAACATATGTAAGGTCCTTTTAGAGAAGTTTTTCTTCTCTTCTAAATTAGAGATTTTAGTTTCAAATTTAGGTAGTATAATTCTTACTACCTTTGAGACAATATCATGTTCCTTAATTTCCTCTCCTAATCCTCCTCTATTGTTTATTACTTCATCAATTGATAAGAAGTAGGCTTCTATATGTTCATCCTCATTCATTTTTAAATTATCAAATTTTTTTTCAAAGCTATCAACTTTGATTCCTTAATCTTTTCATCACCTTGATAAATAGTTTCTAGCTTTACCCAAATGTCATTAGCAGATTGACAATACATGACTTTGACAAAAAATAATTTTGTGAGACAACATAAGATAAAAATTTTGTCTCTTTTATTATGTTCATGCTTGGTCTTATCATCAGGATCAGTGAGTATGCTTTTTGGTATAGTGTATTTTGTTAGAAAATCTTCCCACTTACGGACATCTAGAGTTTATGAAGGCTTCCATCAAGACTTTCAAAAATACATAGTTAGTGTCATAAAATAATGGTTCTCTAGTGAGAGAGGTACCTTCAACTTGTGCTATTAAATACTTCCAATTTACCCTTGGGTAATCTCTATAGATAGACCTAGGAAGGGACCCTATACTTTGATACAACTTTTTGGAAGTGATGGATGTTCTGAGAGAGGGGGGGGGGTGAATTAGCACACCAAATTTACATTACTTTTGAATAATCTCAAATAAATGAATATTTAACATTCAAATAATTGAATACATAAACTGAACATGAAAACAAAACACTAGATATCAAAGAAAACTTAGACAACTCACAAAAGAGAGACACACAAGATTTTGTACTCAATGGAAAACCCTCAAAACCATACAATTTTTTCATAAGAAGAAAAACCACTCTGTTGGAACCTGTCAAATTTATTGAGCAACAACTCTTCACTTTACAACATCAGCTTCAAATGCTTTAGGCTTCAGTCCTTTTACTTACTTTTATAAAAAGTTCTTTCACACATTATTTAGATACATAATTGTATGCTTTGATACACACATCTATATATATAAACAAGCTTATGATTATGCCTTCAAAACTAAATCAAGTACTTCAATATGTAGGAGGATAGGACTATGTACCTATATCATATTTTTTACATTCATTGTTCACATACAGTTACATCAACCTGTAACGGTCATTGTTTAGAATAAACATAATTAATTCATTTCAAAAGCCACTGGAAAACTGACTTAACCAAGGTTTGTTTCCATGTGAGAAGTATGGATATTGCAACAATAAGTCCAGGTAAGTGTCAAGTATTATTGTATCAAAACTGAACTGAAGAGACAAAACCCCCTGTCAGGGTAAAAAAGAACCTAGTAATTCATTTAAATTACCAAAACTGTAAGGTAACTGAAACAAACTATTCATTATTACTGATATTGTTGATAGCCAAAACTATTCAATGTTCACAACCACTTTTGAAAAGAATAAACATACATTATTAATAGTAGTCATGGTAAGAGAGATTTTATACAATATTTTTATAACTATCAATCCACAAATTATAAATCACAAAACTTCCATTTTTAATAGTCGTTCCTCATACTATGTATAGCACAAAAATATTCTTATGGATTTTCATTTTATTCAAAAAATGAACTCTTTTTCTAATGAGCTTATAAGAGAAATGAAAAACCCTTGTTTATTATCCATAAGAGAAACCATTATAAGCATAGCTCACATGAATACCAATCTGAAAAACAAAAAGATGAATAACTTATTTAACCATCTCTTCAAGTCATTCTAGTGCCAATACGTTGAGTCCTAGTGTTGACTCACACAAATAATAATATAAAAATGTATCAATAACCATCCAAAAGGAAGACACAAAAAACCAAAGAAATCTGAAAATTGTGCCTTTGAAACTTCATAGAACCTTGAGCTTTATTGATTAAAATATTTCCATTCAAATCATCATCCCTTTTTGTTCATCATAGTAAAAACCCATAAAGAGATATGATCTAATGAGCACCCAAAAGCTTCACAAACCTGTTCATCATGGTTCTCATGTAGGGTTCCATTATTTGTAAGAATGAAAAAAACACTAAACCAAATATGCTTAAATAGCTTAAAACAGGATCAATATATATATATATATA
>MU227766.1:442206-464517 GCA_018584345.1 Thuja plicata
ATATATATATGTGTGTGTGTGTGTGTGTGTGTGTGTGTGTATGTGCATATATACATACATGTATATATATATATATGTGTCTGTGTGTATATTTGTTCATGTATGTAGGTGTTCATGTATAGGTAGTGCACATTTATTTACATTTTAATGTAAGTTACGTAATTGATTTTAGTTCAATAATGTAGTGAAATGTACTTTAATTTTATTTTCAATTAAATTAGAAAAATGTATATATGTAGACTTTATTTGACAATAAATAAAATATTTTAGGTACACATATCTAGATATGGATATTATTAGACGTCATGAAATATGCACTGATTCCCCTTGAGGAACTATTTAAGTGGACTAATAGGGAAATTGATCGATTGTGAGATTCCTTAAATAGTTTGAATAACTCTAGTGTTTATAAGAGCACGTTTTAGTCTATACTTTCTAGCTTGATTAGTATCATAGATGACATTAATGGGACTACTCCCTACACACCAGAGGCTATAGAGGTCATACTTGAGAAGAAGAGATGAGAGGTTGGATCTGGTCTTTGTTTTAAGGAGGTACAGGCTTTAGTGCCTAAAGCAACCCTGGAAACATAAGCTTTGCCATCTTAGGTAGACTTACAATATGTGAAGGGATATGGGGTTACCAGGTGTCAGGATCCTACTATATTAGCATTGATATACCCACAGTTTCCTACTACCCATGATCATTATCCAAATAACGACTAGATTCCATTATATTTTTCTCAACATATTTTTGGTGAGGTTTGTTTAGGGAGGGTCGTTAATTACACTAATTTTATAGGACATCCAGGATAGGGGCATTGTGGTCTTGTTGATAGAGATGCTTTTCATCAATTTTGATCACTAAAGGGCACCTACTATAGCTCCTTCATTGGGTCTTGTGGTAGATAATGTTGTTTGTGGCACCCATCTTTGAGGTGCGATTGATAGTGTAGGGGACATTGCAGCAATTGTCGCATGATCTATATCTAGTGATCATGTTGGTGAACATCTAATGTCTCAATGACAGTCTAGATAATCAGGTGGAGCATCCTCTATTAGGACCTCAGATGGCATTTATCATGCTTTGGGCATCCCTTCACTTTCCAGCCTATAGTGACTTACAAGAGAGATGATGTAGGTCACATTGACTAGTTTGGTCGAGGATCCTTTGGAAACATACATATTTATAGTAACAGAGCATAATATTCTCATATCACATGTTAGAATTTTTACAATTCAAATAATTCATAAGCCAAGATCACCCAGAGAAAAATACCTGTCACAAAGGCAAAGAATGGAGACACAACTCACATAGATCTGAAAGATGAAAATATTCATTAAGAGAAAGAAATGAGGGAATAACAAAAGAATTGATAATTAGAAAGTGATCAATCCTAATAAAGGAGATCAACACTCTAACAAGGGTGGAGAAACATAGGTTGCATGAATAATTAATAAAATAATTAATTATTGCATGCCTAAAGTTTAGATTAAGTGAACTACATATAAAAAGGTGATTCAATAATTAAATCAATGATGATTTAATTAATAAGTTAAAAGGTGAGTTAATAATTAAATCAATAATGATTTAATTAATAAGTGAAAATAACTTTTTACTCTAACACCCCCTTAAGATAAACTTAGGGAGAAGCTAGAAACCTAGCAACAACTACTCAAAGCAGGAAATAGGTCCCGACAACAAGGCATGATCAGGTACCCAAGTACAAAAAGTATCTGTAAAGAGGAGAAAATGAGAAAACCTAGTGGGAAAACCCCTCTTTGAAAAGAGATGAAGTATATTGAAGGACTAAAGAAGCCTCCAAACAAGGAAAAGTCCAAGAAAATAGGAACAAAGATCAGGTAGAGAAGACTGTAATCTGCATGAGTGCCCTAAAATGACACTGCTTGAATCAGGATGGAAAACAAGGCAAACAGTAAAACTTGATGATACAAATAGAAAAAAAAACAAAGTCTGAAGAGTTGATCAAAAGAAGAACATGTAGAACACCTCTGAAGCATGAAGCTGCAAACACTATCAAAGAAATACTATAATTTGTATGAGTGCCCTCAAATGACACTACTAGAATTAGGATGAAAAACAAGACAAACATTGAAACTCTAAGATACAGATGGAAAAAAACACCAAGTCTAAAGCATCCAAAATAGGAATGAAATAAGAGTTTCCATATGGTAAATGATCCATCTCACCAAAATGCATAGGTACCAGTACTCCATCTGCCTAGTATATAGGAACAAATAATGAATACATAGAATAACTCCATCAAACCAAGGAAACATATAGAACAACCAAGAAATACCCTCCCATAATGCTGATCAAGGAGAGGCATAACAGATACACTAAGTTAGACTTCCAAGAAACACTGCATGATGAAGAATGTACAACCACAAATAAAGGAAGATGTTGAGGATGATCAGTCACATGAAACACATGAGGCGAATGTTGTGGAAGGAACAATCACTTGAAAAAGGTACATAAACCCCCTTACAACACTTTATAATATAGTGCGAGTACAATCAAGCACAAAATGTGTGAGATCCAAAGCATGCATAATGGCACCTCATCTTAGTGTGTTTGCAAAAAAAAACAAATGCTACAGAAAAGGATGTCTACAATATCCAAGAATGACAGAAAGTTGTAGGTACATGAAGAAAAACTAATATGGAGTCATCTCATGCATAGAAAACAATCCCATGACCTGAAACATACAAGATATCCACCATAATGAAAAAATGCAAAAAAAATGAATAAATATACCTGGAGCAGATTCTTGTAATGAGACCCATACAAAAATAAGGATAACAAAACCAACTTTTTGACACCATGTGAATGTCAAAAAATAGATTCTAGGGGAGAAATATATGGCAACCAGAGTGCAAAATGGAACCCTCACTTTGACTATAAAAAAACCCCTGCAAGACAGAAAATTTAGAAAACCAAACTTGGAAAATCAAGTCAGGCTCGAAACCATCTTTCTGAGGATATCTTGTTTGGTGAAAACGCCTCCGTTTTCTCTAGTTATGAGAAAAACACTGATAGGAGTTCAAAACTAGTGGAGGTACCCAATTTGGACAAAGTTGCTATCTGAGGCAAAAAAAAACATACATATATTAATTTATATCACTTTATCTCTAGGGATCTGCACATCCTTCACAACATGATAGTCACTCTGGGGACCTCTTAGCGAGGAGTCATCATGATGACTCCTAGGAACATTCATATTTGATATAGACATATTACATGTGTATTTGATGTTATATTTCCTCTCTAGACTCTAGAATATTGACATACATTGTACTTTGATATATTTTGATTTATAGAATTTTGATCTATGTTTGAGATGATTGGATATTTCATCTTTATAGTACTTGATCTCTATGTTTAATGAACTTACATACTTTATCCTTGATTTATGTTTTACATGTTATATAATTTCACTCTATACATGTGTGATGTCTACATACTTTTTAAATCTAGGATTCATTGATCTTGACATACTATGAAACTTATGATTTGATGATGTTGTTCATTTATATATGTTTGACACCAGTTTAAAATACATGTTCGACGATCCAAGTTTTATGGTTGATGATCTAATTTATATGTAAGTTTATTCTATGAATGATGCTTGACATTCTATATAATTGAGATCTATGTTTGATGATCTTACTTATATTTTAAATTTGACATGTGTACTTTATATTTAATGTTGATGATCTATGTTATATTAAAATTTTGATATATAGATGATATAAAGAATCCCCTTAAGACATGGTCAAGTAGTAAACAATGATAATGAATCCTTTTAAAACACATGTCCTAATGTAATCAACTATAACAATAAAGTATATCCTAATTAATTATTGCAACATGCATGATATTCTAACTAGATAAGTATCCACATGACCTAGTAATGTTTTCAAATTCCAACTAGACTTGTATCCACATGAACTAATTAATCAAATAGATAAAAATAAAGTATTGCAACATGAATGATACACATTCATTTATTCCAAGTAGATAAGTATCCACATGACCAAATTAATAAACTTAGAGACAAAAATAATATATTGCAACATGCCTGATACACATTCATGTATTCCAACTAGATAAGTATCCCCATGACCTAATTAATCAACTTAGAGATAAAAATAAAGTATTTCCACATGCATGATACACATTCATGTATTCCAACTAGATAAATATACACGTGATAGTACAATTAATCAACTAGATAAAAATGATATTATAAATTTTAGAAAATTGCTCCATTCACTATGGGCACCAGTGGGAAAGAATGGAGCTTATAAAACCTCTTGTCTTTCCTATGAAAAATTTATTAACAATCATATTTCATGTGTGTGATTTATTCCACATAAAGTGGTTCAACTCGCTCTTGGATCAAATTTAGTATTCTCTCATGGTCATCAGTATAAATTCTCCACTTAGGAATGCCATGTCATGCCACTGGATGAAATGATAGGAGAGTTGTAATTACAAGATGACTATATTGATAAACATTGTTGTTAGGTTGATAATCAATAAAATCATTCCCATGTTTAACTATTTTTATTTACTTCAAATACGTTCCTTGCACAACAACTGAACCTACACAGACAAGTTCAACATCATATATAGATGTGAAATTAACCATAAACACACATAATTCCATTCCAATTTGGAGGTCTCAATTGTAATAAATTAAACATAAATACACTACTAGCATGTGGGAAACATAATTCCATTTCTTGTTTTATTCTATGTTAGCTTCATCCTAGCCTTGGTGCAATGTAATAAATAGTAACTAAAACCTTCCACATTTCTAGGCTCTACTATTACATAAAAAACATGTCCTGGGAAATATGTTTTCAATTTGACCTATAAATATAAAATAAATAGAAATTAATCCTTTACATATATATATCCCTTAGTGTGCTTGCACAAACTCACTACAACCCCTATTGTTCCTAGTTTCCTCAAGACCCTAAGCTTTTCTTCTAGGATCTCCTAAGTCCTTAATCAACTAGCTTAGAAATTATTCAATACCTCTTTGAGAGGTGGAAATATTTGTGCTTCCATAAGGGTGACTATCAACAAATCGTTCTTCACTCCTTAGCTCCTCCTTGGATTCATCCAAGTGTCTTTTTGTTTGCTCTCCTTAGAAAGTGTTTGTAGGGGATTCAACTCTTTCTAGGCATCTTCAATAAATACATTTTATTCCTTTAGGATAGGGAATCAATGCTTCTACTATCAATTTCCAAACTCTTGTGAAATCTTGTCAATTAGGCCTAATTAATCTACTAGCCCTATTTGACTAGGCATTTTCCCTTTCTTTCAATTTTTTGTCAAATAACCCTGAAAAAAAGTTGATATTCTCACACCCTTTATCAAGAAATGCAATATTTAGTAGGTCTCCTCACACAAAGGTCTCCATATAGTTGATTACTACACTTAAGGGCTACTAGGGCTAATTGGGTTTCTCTGAACCAGTCAAGTGACTTTTGCCTCAAAATGTGCTCAAATAGATTGGGAAAGGCCTAAATCTCTTGTGAGGACTCTATACAATCCAAAAGAAAAATAAACCACCTCTGGATTTACTAATCCAATCAAAATCTCTACAATCAAACCCAAATAGCACTTCATAAGCTCATAGTGAGGTACACTCAACTCACCTAGGGCTTGCATTAAAAAATAGCTAGATAACTCTTTAGAGATCCTCCCTCCATATTTACAGAATACATGGGATCCACTTTCACATCCCTCAATTCCATGATGTTTGCACTTGAAATTGTTGGATTCAATCCATTAAAGAACTTTGTTGAACAAAAATAATTTATTGTGCACTCAAAACCAGAATACAGAGCAATTTATTATAGTCTTTATTGCTTCTCCAAATCAACCAACCTCGGGAAATGGTTCTCTTGTAGGTTTTATACCTTTTCATCATGAGTGTAGGTGGTTAGAACATCGACCATTCCCTAATCATTCAAAATTGTCTTTTAGGACAATGTTGTCATGCAACTTTGCAAAGTTTCAAAAGTTGTCATGATAACATTTTGTCAAATTGTGCAACTTTACTTCTAACTTAATTCTATGACCTCAAAAATATATATAATGATGTAAAAACATCATAGAATATATTTTAGGCTTTAATACATGCTTTTCCAAGCCTTTTAGGATTTTTGACCCAAAATCCCAACTTTAGGCTTCAAAGAGACCTAAACACTAAACACGACCAACACAACCAAAAACAACTAGATTGGATTAAGCCTAATCTAGTCCACCTAGAAACACACTAAAATGACCTTCTAAGTCCTTAAGGATCACTCCTAACCAAGCTAGGGGAAGTACAAGCCACAACAAAACTTAGAACTTGGAGATGACCTAGGTGTTCTTGCACCATTCTCCCAGACAAAATTTTTTCAAGTCATAGTTGGAATCTATCCCTAAATTATTGAATTTTGTATGCTTGAGGAACGTATCCTCTGTATCATGTGTTCCCAATAAGTATTTTGTCTATTATTATTATATACTCTTGAATGGAGAACCTTCTCTACTTGTTTTTGGTGGTGTAGAGGGTTACTGCAGGTCCTCATCATCTTGTATGACTTTAGTGAGACTCTGATAAAGATTAGGTGTAGGGCACTTGTAAAGGAAAAAATATTCAACATTGAATACAAGAGACAATCCAATATCTTTAGGGAGTTCCACTTTATAAACATTATTACCATACTTAGCCAGAATAATCCAAGGTCCTAATCTCTTCATCTGTAACTTATTAGGAACTCCCTTCCGCAACCTTGATTTGTTTGAATGGATCATGAAAATATCCCCGAATTGAAATTAGAAACCCTTCTTTCTTTCATCGACATGTTTCTTAATCTTTGCAGTGTTCTTTGTCAATGTCTTTCTTACTAAATCATGCACTTGTTTCATTGAATAGGAAAATTCTTCTACATACCCACTCCCTTTGGCTCCATCTTTCAACTCTTTGAGTTAAAAAAACTCCTCAAGGATGCAACCCATATACTACTTCAAAGGGACTTCTTTATGTCGTCCTATTGGTTGTGTCATTATAACCATACTCTTCTTGCCCCAAAATGTGATCCCAAGTCAGACCACATTATTTCTTTAGGTACCTCAAGAGGTTACCTAGGCTCATATTCATTACCACAGTTTGACCATTTGTCTGAGGGTGATAAGAAGAGAGAAAGGAAATATTGGTTCCAAGCTTTTACCATAGAGTCTTCCAAAAATGACTCATAAATTTAGATTCTCTATCTGAAACTATACTCAGAGGTAACCCATGGATTCTCACCACTTCCTTAAAGAATATATGTGCAATCTGACAAGCATCATGGATAGTATTACAGGGGACAAAATGTGTCGTCTTACTGAATCTTTCCACTATGACATATATGTTATAAAATCCTTGTTTTTTCTTGGAAAATGTGTTACAAAATCTATGCTTAAACACTCTCATGGTCTACTTGGAATGGTTAGAGGTTGATAAAGGCCTACATTGGATGATGTGCCCTTGGATTTTTGACACACTACCCACCATTCCACCTACCTTCTAACATCATGATTCATCCTTGGAAAAAAATAAAACATCTGAACTAATTCTTGAGTCTTTTTGACCCCAAAGTGACCACTAAGTGCCTCATTATTCTTTTCTTGAATCAAATTCTCGCTCATTGATCTCCTAGGAATACACAACTAAATAGCCTTAAACAATAATTCACATTGGGTAGTATAATAAGAAATGTCACCATAGAAGTGATTCTTATGTTCCTTACATATATTATGGATCTCTGCAATGCCTTCATCCTCTAAATACAATTCCTTGAAACTTTCAATGCCTATGCTCTGCAATTGCACTTCTTGCACTATCAAAAGCCTCTTTTTTAGTGCATCAACAATATTATTATGTTGGTCTTTCTTATATTTTATATTGAATGTATATGCATGCAAGTATTCCACCCATTTCATGTGCTTATGACTGAGCTTATGGTTGGAATTTAAGAAGCTAAGGGCTTGGTTATCAGAATAGACCACAAACTCCCTCAGAAGAAGATAATGCCTCCATTTTCTCAATTCTTGGACTAGAGAATACATCTCTAGGTCATAGGAAGAGTACTTACTCTTTGCATCACTGAGATTCTCACTATGAAAAGCCACTAGCCTCCCTTCTTGGCTCAAAATAGCCCCTATAGAAACATTTCTAGCATAACACTCAACTGTGAAATGTTTTTCAAATCTTGGGAGAAATAGGATGGGTTGTATGGCTATCCCTTTTTTAGTATCTCAAATCCATTATCAGCTTGTTGATTCCAATTAAGCTTGGTCCTTATTCCACCTTTGATAGTATCCAACATGGGAGCACAAATAACACTAAACTATTTGATGTATTTCCTATAGTATTGTGGTTGACCATGAAATATTTTCACCTTTGTTGCATTCTTAGGGGTAGGCCAGTTGGTGATGGATTCTACCTTGCTTGGATCCATCTTCAGATTCTCATGAGACAAAAAAAACCAAGATACACTAGTTCCTACTTCAAGAACTCAAACTTATCCACATTTATCATTAGATTTTTTTCATGCAACTTTTTAAACACAATTTTTAGATTCTTAAGATGTTCTTCTCTAGACTTGCTAAAGATCAAAATGTCATCAAGATAGAAAACTACAAACTTACGAATTTAATCCTTTAAAACCTTGTTCAAAATCCTCATGAATGTGGATGGGGGATTGTATAGCCTAAATGGAATTACAAGCCACTAATACAAACTTTCTGAGGTTTTGAAGGAAATATTCCATTCATCTCCGTCCTTGACCATAATTTGGTGGTATCCAATTTTTAGGGCAATATTAGTAAATTACTTGGAATCCCCTAAACAAACCATTAGGTCTTCTATCCTTGGGATAGGGAATCTATAACTAATGGTGATTCTACTATTGGACCTAGAATCAGTGCACAACCTCTAAGTACCTCCCTTCTTGGGTGCTAGGATAGTAGGAACACCACACGGACTTATACTTTTCCTAATGAGTCCTTGGTCAAGGATTTCTTGTATTTTCTTGGCAATATGCCTATTTTGTTGAAGGGTCATCTTATATGAAACTTTGTTAGGAAGGGTGGCTCTCTCCTGGGATAAAGTCTAATTGATGGCTAATGGATCTCTTAGGGGGAAAGGTACCTGGTTTCCCATCACTTACAATGTCTTTCTACTCCAAAAATTCTTTCACTTCCATGGGGATCATTGTCTTCTTTACTATCTTCTCTATATTTTCTCCCTTTGGCTTCAAAACCAATACACATCCTACTCCCTCTCCTACTTATAGAGAATCTAAGAACTCTTTCATACTTACCAAAATAACATTAGGCCTTGTGGATTTCACTTATCCTTCCTCTAGCAAAGACTGGATTTCAAAAGTTACTCCATCTTTCTTGAAAGAGTAGGCATTCTTGGCTCCATCATGCATAGCTTGTCTATAAAATTGCCAAGGCCTTCCCAATAGGAGGTGGCCAGAGTCCATTGGGAAAACATCACACAGTTCCCTATCCTTGTACCTCCATATAGTGAAGTCCAACGATGCTTGTCCATTTAATAGGACATGTTGTCCTTTGTTCAACCAAGTAACCTTGTATGGATTGTTAGGTGGGATCCTCTACATTTTTAGTTTGCTAACTACCTCCTCTAATACAATGTTGTATGTTGACCACAAGTCAATGATGATTTTACATACCTTTCCCATAATCTTTCCCTTCATTCTGAATAGTGTTCTCCTTTGACTTGGTTCCTCTCTCATTGGCTCTTTCATTAGTGTTCTCCTAATCATCAAGGTCTCTCCCTCTTTTGACTCTAAGGGTACCTCAGTCTGTTTATTGCTACTACTGGACTCTTCTTGAACACAATTAACTCTTTTATCACTCTCTTGGGATGTAGACCCTTTTTTTGGACACCTATAAGTAGGGTGTACCATTTGATTGCACTGATAACACTTCATGGTTGACAAATAGGAACCTCTTCCTTTCACATTGTTCCTTCCTCTCTAATTTCTATTGGAGCCTCTTCCCCTATTGAAGCCTCCTCTACTTGAGTTTCCCTCATGTTGTTTAGTCAATTTATTTTCACCTTAAGTCTTTGGCTCTATACTCCTACCACCATAACCTCCTCTATGGCCTCTTCCATCTCGTCCTCTTCCTCTGCCTCTAGTATTGCCTGAATCTTGTTTCTTTCTCAATTTTTCTTCCACCTTAATAGCCAATTGGTGGCATCTTTGTATTGTGGTAGGAGTTAGGAGACTAAGTCCATCTTGTATAGTACACTTTAAGAAATTTAAGTACTGGGCTACCTTTACACTTTCATCTTCTACAACCCTAGATCTCATGCATATTTTTTTAAATTCTCCAGCGTATGAGTTAACAACCAACTCTTTTTGTCTTAAGCTCTGTCTTTTTAATGTAACTGAATTTCATAGTCTTCTGGCACATATGCCTCTATGATTTTAGCTACCATATCTTTCCAAGTGCAAATTTATTTATTTCCTTCTTTCTCCCTCTTATATTGGATGAATTTACACCAAGTGAGTGTAGAACCCCTAAGACTTTCTTTAGTGACTTTCACTTTTTGGGATTCTGGTGTAAGAGTTTCAAGGTTTTCTTTGAAATTGCTCAACTATGGACTCCAATTGTCCAAGTCTACTTTATATCCTTATCCACTCCTATAATCCACTAAATTCTTAGGTCTTTAAGCCTAATACTATCCCAACTCCACACTAAGAGTTTGTTTCTCTATGCTTAACCTTGGAAGATTTCCACCATTGAAAGTACTTCTTGTCACAATATCCTCTTGGATGATTCCAAGCTCAAACCTTCCCAAATATGCTTATAAGTGCTACAAAAGTCATGTTTCTCATTAAGAAATATAATTTACATCTCACTAATCCCATTTTAGTTGGTCTTCAATCCAAAAGTGATCGAGTTCCAAACTAGCTCTGGTTTAGGTGCTATTAGGCCTGATTCTCTATTAGCCCTATCAAGAGGGCTTTTCTTGATTCTTGCTAAAATCTTCCCCACAACCATAAAAAAAACTTATGATTAAGATACCCTTTTCCAAGACCTCTAGGATTTTCAAGGTTTTAACTCTCCAAACCATCTGTACTCTATTGTCATGAAATGTAGGTCATTTAGGGCTATTTTAAAGCATTGACAACAATCCACTGATTTCTTTCTAGAAAAGATGGATTAGTTAGGACCTGAGCTCATAGACAGGGTTCATTTAGACCCTAAGGCTTCTGGAACTCCACCTTTTTTGTTTTTCTCAAACATGCCTTTGCAATGGCACCCACTTCTTTCCCTGTTACACTCCTAGTCGGACAAGCCTTGCTTGCCTAGGGCATAACATTAAAAATAGCTACTTGACTCTTAATGACTTCTCCTATTGTATTTACATTGTATATAGTCTTCCCTAAAACAATCATCCACCCTCAGGAGTTTCCCATGGTTGGATTTCATGGGGGAGCCACAAAAATACAAACTACTCTGGACCAGACTTACAGACTCCCTAAAACTTAACCAATTTACAAATGCTAACAAATCAACTCTACAGTAATTTCAAAAAGAATTAAAAATTCTTAAAAATAAATACTCAACACAATCCCAACATTAAACTTTTCAATTCAATCCATGTAAACACTCTGTAACTCAAAATGTTGGACTGACACTAAAAAATAGAATTGTAGAGCTTATATTGCTATTCAAAACTTGCTTAAATGATCAACCTCTTTGGAAAATAAGAAAAACCATAGCTTAAGATGATTCTTCCATGATTCTATGCCTTATCCATTAATTTCCCACTCCTACAATGAGGGGAATCCAATCTTTTCAAGTTGCATGCAACATTTGCAAAAAGTTGCAAATGTTGTCATGACAACTTTTGAGCATCTTTGCATTTATGTTCCAATCTATCTTGTAGGGCCTCTAACCCATATAGTTAGATGAACCAACATTATTAAAGACTATTAAAGCATATTTCTTACTATTCCAAGATCTAGGACAAATTTAGACCACATTTCCACATTTTGGCCAAATCTAGGGACTAAACATTAAAAAGCAAACTAACTTAAACTAGAATGAAATTAGCACTAACCACTAATTTACCTAGTCACACACAAAAAAAAGACCTTATAAGGTCTTAATAAAAAACATACTGACTTGGCTAGAGTCAGTTACTAAACAAAACTAACTAGCGCTTTGAGGATAGCATAAGTGCTCTTGTACCATCCTCCCCAAATGAAAAGACTTCAATCCACCCTTGGATTGAGTAAGTTGAGGTCAATGCCCAAATTTTTGAACTCTGATTCCTTTATCCACACCGCATCTTCATCTATTTTTCCTTGCCCATTAATTAAGTTCTCTTGATACTCCTTCTTTCTTAGCTTCTTGTAGACTCTGGAATCCAGAATGTGCAGTTCTACTTTCTTGATTGGTGTAGATGGAAAATTGAGTTCTTCTACCTCTTGTATGACTTTAGTCAAACTCTGATCTACACCTACAATTGGGCCTTTGTATAAAACTAGGTCTGCAACATTAAACACTGTAGATAGACTCATATCCTCTGTAATTTCCACCTTATAAGCATTTGCTCCATATTTTTCCAGTATGACACATGGGCCAATTCTCCTCATTTGAAGCTTATGTGGTGTTCCTTTCTACAATCTTTCCTTGTTGAGGTGTATCATTACTAGGTCCCCAAATTTTAATTGGACATCTCTTTTCCTCTCATCCACTTTGTTCTTGATCTTCTATATATTCTCAATGCATATTTTTCTTACTGATTCATGGACTTCTTGCATAGAATTTGCAAATTCATCAGGATAGACACTTCCCTCGGCTCCATCCTTCAAGTCTTGGAGCTCATATATGCCTCTTGGATGAAGGTCATAAACTATTTCAAAAGGAATTTTACAAGTAATCTTGTTCACTGTGTCATTGTAGGCATATTTTGCCTGCCCAATGAGTTGGTCCCAAGTTTTACCATAATCCTTAGTTAGACACCTTAGGATATTTCCAAGACTCCTATTGACCACCTTTGTTTGGCCATTAGACTAAAGGTGGTATGTTGATCCAAAAGATAAGTTGGTTCCCAACATCTGCTAGAGAGTCTTCCAAAAATGAGTCATAAACTTGTTGTCTCAGTCTAACACTATACTCAGTGGAAAACCATGTATTCTGACTACCTCATTGAATAATAGGGAATCTATCTGAATTGCATCATGTGTTTTCATGCAAGGTACAAAGTGTGCCATTTTGTTAAATGTGTCCACAATAACATAAATTTTATCTATTCCCTACTTTGTCTTGGGAAATCCTACTACAAAATCCATACTTAGACACTCCGATGGTCTGGTTGGAATGGGTAAAGTCTTGTATAGTCCTACATTGGTAGATTTACCTTTGGCTTTCTGAAAGATAACACAACCTTCTACATATCTCTGACATCCAAATTCATCTTGGGCCAAAAATAGAATCTTTGGACTAATTCTTGAGTTTTGTTAACACCAAAATGGCCACTAAGTGCACCAGTGTGTTTCTCTTGTATTAGATTCTCCCTAATAGACCCCCTATGGACACATAATTGACTCCCTTTAAAAAATAGACCACTCTGTAAAGTATACTCAGAGAATTGACTATGAAAGTGATTTTTATACTCTTGGCAATATTTGTAAATGTATGCAAAGTCCTCATCTTCACCATATAGGTCTTTGAAATTATTTATCCCCATGCTCTACAATTGAATTTCTTGAATGGTCAAAACTCTTCTACGTAAGGAATCTTCTACCTAATTATATAACCCCTTCTTGTGTTTGATGTTGAAGGTGTAAGCTTGTAGGTATTCAACCCACTTCATATACATGTGGCTTAGTTTATCTTGTGAGTTCAAGAAACATAATGCCTGATTGTTTGAATAGACTACGAAATGCTTTGGAACCAAATAATGCCTCCACTTTCTCAGTGATTGGACAAGAGCATACATATCTAGGTCATATGAATAGTATTTCTTCTTAGCTTCACTTAGTTTCTTAGAGTGAAAGGCCACTGGTCTTCCCTCTTGGCTCAATACAACACCAATAGCTACATTGTTGGCATCACATTCCACAGTAAATAGATTTTCAAAGCTTGGAAAAACCAAATTTTTTTAGGTAGCAATCTTCTTTTTCAGCAGCTCAAAACCATATTTAGCTTGTTCATTCCACACAAATTTAGTCTTCATTCCACCCTTGATAGTATCAAGCATAGGAGCACAAATTGCACTGAATTGTTTGATAAAGTTTCTATAATATTGTTCTAAGCCATGAAAACTTCTTACCTCAGTGCTTGTTCTTGGAGTAGGCCAGTTGATGATGGCCTCCACTTTTCTAGGATCCATCTTTAGGTTGCCTTGAAATAACACAAATCCAAGGTACACTAACTCTTTGTTGATGAATTCACTCTTCTCTAAGCTCCTCCTCATGTAGCCTCTTGCAAATTATTTCTAGCTATTTGAGATGTTATTCTCTTGTCTTACTATAGATGAGTATATCATCCAAGTAGACTACCACAAACATTCCAATATAGTCTCTAAGGACCTCATTCATCAACCTCATGAAGGTTGATGTGGCATTGGATTCACCAAATGGCATGAAAATCCACTCATACAGTCCTTCTGTGGTCTTGAAGGCTAATTTCCACTCATCTCCCTCATTTACCCTGATTTGATGATAGCCACTCTTTAGGTCTATCTTGGTAAAATACCTTGCTCCTTCTAGACAGTCCATTAGGTCTTCTATCCTTGGGATAGGGAACCTATAACTAATGGTTATCCTATTTATTTCTCTGGAGTCTATACATAACCTCCATGTTCCTCTCTTTTTTTTGGCTAAGATAGTGGGCAAGGCACAAGGGCTAATGGACTTCCTAATTAGACCTTGGCTCAATAGTTCTTGAATCTTCCTAGATATCTCCTTATTTTGTTGAGGAGCCATTTGGTATGCAGCCTTATTGGGTAGGGTATCTCCAATGATTAGATCTATTTGGTGGCTTAGTTATCTCTTAGGTGGTAGCGATGATGGTTTTCCATCACTGACTATGCCTTCATACTTCTACAGCAGCTCCTGCAATTCCTTTGGCAACTCTGTCTTCTTCATTTCTTTGTCTGCACTTTCTTCTTTTTGTTTCAACACCAATTCAAAACCAACTCCTTCTCATTCTTCCAAGGCCTCTAAGAAATCCTTCTCACTCACCATAAGAACATTTGGGCTAGATGACTTTATCTTTGCATCTTCTAGTAGTGACTAGATTTTGAATGTCACATTGTCCTTCTTGAAAGTGTATGAGTTCTTTGCACCATCATGCATGGCCTTTCTATGAAATTTCCATGGTCTAACTAGGAGTAGCTTGCATGCATAGATAGGTAGGGCAACACATAAGAGTTTTTCCTTGTACCTCCCAATTGAATACTCCACCCAATCTTCCTCATTGACAAGGACATGATGCCCTTTGTTTAGCCTGGTGACGTTGTAAGGATTGGTGTGGGGTATTCTTGTCATCTTCAACTTGCTGATTGCTTCCTCTCACACTATATTGTTAGTAGAACCTGAGTCTATAATGACTCTACACACTTTTCCCATCATCTTACACTTCACCCTAAACAATGACCTCCTATGACTATGCTCTTCTTTTATTCTCTTTTATCATAGTTCTTCTCATCATGAGATTCTCTCCTTCCTCTGATTCCAATGAAACTTAAGGGTGTTTACCTCCACCACTAGTTTCTTCTTGGACATAGTTCACCCTCTTTTCACCTCCTTGTGAAGTTGAACCCTTCTCTAGACATCTGTATGCAGAATGTCCCATCTGATTGCATTGGTAACATTTCATGTTGGAAAAGTAATTACCCCTACCTTGATTGTTGCTTATTCCTCTGCTATTAGAGTTCCTTCCTCTATTTGAACCTCCTCTACTGGAATTTTCTTCTTTTTGTTCAACAAATATATTCTCCCCTTGATTCTTGGGTTCATAAATCCTTACACCATATCCACCTCTTTTTCCTCTAGTGTCTCTCCCTCTACCTCTTCCTCTAGTAGTACTAGAGTCTTGTTTCTCACTTAGCTTCTCTTAAACTTTGATGACAATTTTGTGGCACTCCTGAATGGTGTCTAGATTCAAAAGACTCATCTCATCTTGTATGGTCCACTTTAGTCCATTAAGGTATCTTTCTACCTTAACCTTCTCATCCTCTACAACTCTAGATCTCATGCAAAGTCTCTGAAATTGTTCAGTGTATGAGTTTACATCCAGGTCCTTTTGTCTTTGACCTTGCCTTCTCTTATGCAATTAAATTATATAATCCTCAGGGATATAACCATCTCTAACTTTGTAATCATAGACTTCCATGAAGCAATGGGCCTCTTTCCTTCATTCTCTTTCTCACATCTTTTGTTCTTTGCTTCTTCCATGTGATAGGGTTATGCATGCAGGTGTTCTTGGGAGAATAGGTTTCTTCCTATTCTAACATGGTATCAAAGCCATCTTTCTGCTTTCTCTTTGTGCTTTGTCAAAGTGTCAGAAGCTGGAGGTCTTTTTGGCTTTCTCGAAGCTTTTTATGTGGATTTAGGGGAAACCTTTATTTCTGGTCATTTTGGGCTCAAATGGACATTATCATTGCGCTCAGAGCACCCAAAAACCCCAAAATCTATATAAAACTTGTCCATTTTGGACAACTTGGCTCTGAGGAAAAAAAAATTTGGTTTCTAGTGCCGTACGGGCACAAAAAATGAGAAAAATTCAAAAAAAATCATTTTTTACTAGTTTTTATGCGTTTAATTAACACAGCCCATGCATATTTAAAATGCACCATCGCACTACCCACACGCCACCCCTGGCCCACACCGCCACCGCTCCGCCGGCCACCGGCCCCGCCGGCCCCCCGCTCTGCCAGTCTACTCCGCCGGCCCCTTGCTCCACTGGCCCCCTGCCACCGACCCCGCTCTGCTCTGCCTGACGGATTTTAAAACCCCACAGGCCACTTTTTTGCTAGTGGCGGTCACATGGGTGATCAGGGGGTCCTCCCTAGCCCCCTATGCATGCCATGCACCTAGGGGCTAGAGTTTTTTGAGCCCCAGGGGCTTAAAACCTAATTTTTGGAGCTTTTTTTACCCTCCCACACTGTTTTTGCTCTATCTTGAGCATACAGGGGTATTTTTCCAACTTCCATATATCATCAGAAAGCTCTTTCCGAGCATTTTCCGTTGATAGAGGTTGGGGTTTTGGGTTTTTCCATTTTGGTAATATTTTTTTCTGTCAAAGTCTAATGTTTTTTTCTTCATTTCGGGAGCCATATCTTGCTCATCTGAACTCCATTTTTGGAAAACAAGATATCATTAGAAAGCTAGTTCAGTGAGCATTTTAGTTGCAGGGGTATTTTTTCTAGATTTTACTCCAAGTTCTCTCTCCTCTAATTTTTGCTCCTTCACACTCTAGTGGATTACTTGGGTTCTTTAGGTCCTAGGATCTCTTTTTCTGATCTTTTGGTTCACTTTTCTTTCTGAATTCTGAGCATTGTATGCTTCTCTTCTATAGCATTCTCTTTTCTGTAAATGCACTGAGATAAAGTGCCTGCTTTTGCATATCTAGGATTTCAAGAACCTTGTTTTTGTTTGTACTTGCACTCAGTTATAAAGTGCCATGGGGGGTTATGATGTTTTGTCATTTTGTGCTCATCCACCTTTGTCAAGTGAGCGTACCTTCCATGACATTATCCCATGTTGTGTGTCGGTGACACCGCCCTTTATCTTGTGCTTATACTTCTGTTGCATTGTTGGTGTTCCTGATTCTTCTTTCTGCAGATGTTTCTGGCATTGCATTTCAGTGTTCCTATCACCCCTCTCCCTATTCAGCATTATGAGGGGGTTCTCCTATTGGTTCTATTGCTTCCTGGGTTCAATTGATCATCTCTTCAGACTTTTTCTTCTCTACCTAGTCATGCACTTTTTCAGTGGGGATTCTAACAGTTACTTCTTACAGTGTTTATAGCTTCAAGCTTCAGAGATGCTTCTTTCTCTTTCTTGTTCCTTTCTTTGTGACTTTCCCTAGATTGGAGGCTTAGTTTCCTTCATCTAGTTTATTTCTTGTACTTGGGTACCTGAACAGGCCTAGTTGTCGGGACCCGTAGTTCCTTTCATGCATTTTGTTTACATGCATCTTTTAGTCTTTAGCTGTTTAGCTTCTCCCTAAGTTAAACTTAAGGGGGGGTGTTAGAGTAGTCATATTATAGCTAATAATTAATTTATTTAATTATTAGTCTATTATACTCTACGCTTAAGTTAAACTTAGGCATTTCATTATTCTTTAGGGTTTTCACCTTTAGGGTTTTGGTATCCTTTTATAAGGATTCACCTCTTTGCATTTCATAAAGGAATTTTCACATCGCATTATATCAGATTTAAACATATTGTTAATAATATATTCTTTCATGTGCATATGATGTCTCTGGTCTTTTGGCCTCCATATATTTTTCTTCTTCTGTTATTTTCTTCTTCCATGTGACAGGGTTATGCATGCAGGTGTTCTTGGGAGAATAGGTGTTTTCCTATTCTAATATTGCTTGCCTAGGGCATAACATTAAAAATATCTAATTGACTCTTCATGACTTATCATATTGTATTTACACTAAACATAGGCTCCCCTAAAACAATCATCTACCCTCAGGAGTTTCCCATGGTTCGATTTCATGGGAGAGCCATGAAAATACAAACTACTTTGGACTGGACCACCAGACTCCCTAAAACTTAACCAATTTACAAATGCTAACAAATAAACTCTACAGTACTTGCACAAATAATGAAAAAATTCTTAAAACTAACTACTTAACACAATCGCAACATTGAACTTTTCAATTCAATCCATTTAAACACTTTGTAACTCAAAATGCTTGATGGTTGCTAAAAACCAGAATTGTAGAGCTTCTATTGGTATTCAAAACTTTCTTACATGATCAACCTCTTCAGGAAATGAGCCACACCATACCTTAATATTTTTCTTCCATTATTCTAGGCCTTATCCATTATTTTACTAGTCCTACAATGAGGGGAATCCAATGTTTTTGAGTTGGATGCAACATTTGCAAAAAGTTGTAAATGTTGTCATGACAACTTTTGAGCATCTTTGCATTTATGCTCCAATCTATCTTGTAGGGCCTCTAACCCATATAGTTTGATGAACCAACATCATTAAATCTTATTAAATAATATTTCTTACTATTCCAAGGTCTAGGACATAATTAGACTACATTTCCCGATTTAGGCCAAATCTAGGGACTAAACATTAAAACTAAAACTAACTTAAACTAGAATGAAATTAGCACTAACCACTAATCACCTAGTCACACACAACAACAAGACCTTATAAGGTCTTAAGAAAAAACATAGTGACTTGGATAGATTCAGTTAGAATCCAAAACTAAATATGGCTTTGAGGATAGCCTAGGTGCTCCTACACCAGCTTTGGTTATCCTATCACATTCAAAATTGTTCTCAAGTGCTTCAATCCAATCTAGGACTACTTATGTTTCCATTTTCCCACTAAAGATTGGGATACCTCCAATTCCTTTCCACTTAAGGGTTTAAATGATTTCAAGAGGGTTAGTTAGTGAGGACCGGGTCTTGTTCAGAGACCTCATCATCTATAGCTATCTCTTTATGCTTTCCTTCAACTCTTTCTTTGACTTCCTCAGTCTTCACTTCCACTTGATCCAATTTGTGCTCGAATTGGGTGAATCTATCTCTAAGAAATATATTGTATTCTTCTTGATCATCTACTTTATTTTCAAATTCTTCATTAGTTACCATTATAGACTCTCCTACTGACTCTTCTGTCTGAAAATTTCACCAAAAGCTTAATCTTGTAGGCTCTGCTACCAATTTGATAGAGACTCCCTAAGTGTACTTGCACAAACTGAGTAGGACCCCTATTGTTCCTAGTTTCGTCAAGACCCTAAGCTTTAATTCTAGGATCTCCTAAGTCCTTACTCAAATAGTTTAGTAATTATTCAATACCTCTTTGAGAGGTGGCAATATTTTTTCTTCACTAGGGGTGACTATCAAAAAATATTTCTTCACTCCTTAGCTCCCCCTTAGATTCATCCAAGTGTGTTTTTTGTTTTTTCTCCTTAGAAATTATTTTCAGGGGATTCAACTATTTCTAGACATATTCAAGAACTCCATTTGATTCCTTTAGGATAGGGAATCAATTCTTCTACTATCGATTTCCAAACTCTAGGGAAATCTTGTCAATTAGGCCTAATTACTTTACTAGCCCTATTTGACTAGTTTTTGCCCTTTCTTTGAAATTTTTCACAAAAAACCCCAAAAATCAAGTTGATATTCTGACACCCTTTATCAATACATGAAATATTTGGTAGGTATGCTCACACCAAGGTCTTCGTACAGTTGATTCCTACATTTAAGGACTACTAGGGCTAATTGGGTTTCTTTGAACCAGTAAAGTGAATTCTGCTTAAAAATGTGCTCAAATAGATTGGGTAAGGCCTGAATCTCTTATAAGGTCTCTGTAAAATCTGAAAGAACACTAAAATAACATTTGGATTTACTCCTTGAATCGAAACCCCTACAATCAAACACAAATAGAACTTCATAAGCTCCTAGCCGGGTACATTGGACTCGCCTAGGGCTTGCATTCAAAAATATCTAGAAAAATATTTAGAGATCCTCCCTCCATATTTAAATTTCACATGGGATCCCCTTTCATATCCCTCAAGGCCGTGATGTTTTCATGGTAGGGTTTTATGGGGGAGCCATTTTTCTGCAAACTATCGTGAATGGACCAGTGACTAGTTTACTCACAAAATAATTTGCAAACCTACACTAATGAGCTCAAAGAAACTTAAAACCAAAGAAGAATAAAAAAATACCTAATATAATTACATAAATCCAACTTGAATTTGATGGATTCAATCCATTAAAGAACTTTGTTCAACAAAAATAACTGATTGTGCACACAAAACCAGAATACAAAGCAATTTCTTGTAATCTTTATTGCTTCTCCAAATCAACCAACCTTGGGAAATGGGTCTCTTCTAGGTTTTATACCTCTTCATCATGATTGCATATGGTTAGAACACTGACCATGCCCTAATTATTCAAAACTATCTTTTAGGACAATCTTGTCATGAAACTTTGCAAAGTTACAAAAGTTGTCATGACAACATTTTGTCAAACTGTGCAACTTTACTTTTAACTCAATTATATGACCTCCAAACTATATAAAATGATTTAAAAACACCATATAATCCATTTTAGTCTATAATACACTCTTTTCCAATCCTTTTAGGCTTTTTGACCCAAAATCCCTACTTTAAGCTTCAAAGAGACCTAAACACTAAATAAGACTAACACAACCAAAAAAAACTAGATTGGATTAAGCCTCATTTATTCCACCTAGAAACACACTCATAAGACCTTCTAAGGCCTTAAAAACCACTCCTAACCTAGCTAGGGTCATCACAAGCCACAACAAAACTTAGAACTTGGAGATTACTTAGGTTCTCCTGCACCATGATCAAACCTGGAATATGGTTATAAATGATAGAAGTCAATTGAATGTTGTCAAATATTTCATCCTCAACTTCATCATTTGTATTAGTAACATCTCGTGGAATCAAATTAAATTCACTAATATATCCACATTTTTGGTTGATACATTCACCATAGTTTTCAGAGATGTTGTCATAGAAAAATCATGAGTAATCTCTAGTGTACAATGACCACACATTACTATTTGTACTCATATTCGAATGGAGGGATCTTTTTTTCTACCCTCTTGCTTTCATTGACTGATCTTCTATCAACACCTGAACAAGACACATGTAGAAATCAATAAATTTAAAGTGTACATAAATTTATACTGAAACAAGTGATGTTGTATTTATACTTAATATCTCCCTGAATACTCTAAAGGGTATGAATCAAATCAATTGTGATGATGTGTCATCCTGATTTGGCACCATAAAATGCGTCTTTCACCACTCAACTACATCATGAGCATTATCTATACAATATTCCTTATAGGTAGTTGATACTTTCTTAAATACCTAAAAAATGCCTTGAAATAATGCTCGACAAAGTGCATGTCATGCTCATTATAATCACTAATGTACACACACACACACACACACACATCCATCTATGTGTGTGTGTGTGTGTCTATATACATACATCTATGTAT
>MU227766.1:464721-477754 GCA_018584345.1 Thuja plicata
ATACATATATCTATATCTATATCTATATCTATAGATATACATATACATATACATATATACATATACACATATATATACTTACATATACATACATACATATATATATATATACATATACATATATATATACATAGATATATATATACATAAATATATACATATACATATACATATACATATACATATGTGTGTGTATATGTATATACATATATACATATACACATATATACTTACATATACATACATAAATATGTGTGTGTGTGTGTGTGTGTGTGTGTGTGTGTGTATATATATATATATATATATACTCAGAGGGGAGCAACAAATCAACACCCTTAAAAATTTTAACCATTGACATTGATCAATTACCGAGTTGAATGCAGTGTATAAAATGAACATAAAGTAAATATTCCAAACCATAAAATATGCAACACAAAACACATAGATTTTTTATCACATAAAAATCCTTTGTTAGAGGAAAAAACTACGGTGGGCATTACACCCACAATCCTTCACTCCTCTAGTTAAAAGGGTGTTTGGTTAGAGTTACAATATATATATTGTTAGTATAGTTGGAATAACTTAGGAAAGTTATGTATTGAGAGGGGAGGGCTAAATCAATACCCTTAAAAAATTTAACCATTCACACTATTCAATTACCAATTTGAGTGCAGTGCATAAATAAACATAAAGTAAATATTCCAAACCATAAAATATGGAACACAACACATATATTTTTGGTTACGTAGAAATCCTTTGTTAGAGGAAAAAATTACGGTGGGTATGACACCCACAATCCTTCATTACTATAGTAAAAGGCTACTCGATTAGAGCTACAAGTTTAGGTACTTCTGATAGCTTACCCTGTTAGGAGTAATATACTTGGTTAAGAGTACAAAAAGACTAATCTAAGAGATCTACCCTATTAAAGGATTAACAAAGTATGAAGCCCTATTAGGGCCTACCCACTCGCGAGATTTGTACTTCTCTAAATACAACACAATTCAATACAAAATATCCGATAGTAATACATAAATCAAATTTTGTCCAGACTCATTATTCTCTCTAACTCTATTACCTTGTTTTTCACTCGGTGGCTTAGTATCATAATCTCTGATTCATTCTACATACATCTCCTCTTCCTTTCTTCCCTATCAATTCTTCAACTTCAATACTAGAAACATCATCATCAATCCTATCGACAACTCTCTCAACTTATTCTTATCATTCTTCAGATTGATCTCTTATAAGATTTTTAGGCGATTAACTAGATCTAGGGAATCAAGAATCAACATTGGAGATTAAGTGGTTAAACTTAGGTTACATCTCTAATGGTATATGCCTTTTGAAACTTCATTGGTGGATCTACCTTGTGACCGTGTCCAATCATGTGTTTGGAGTCCCAATGACTCAACTAAATTTTACCTCAAATTCGGTGTAACGCTTCCTTCTCAGTTTCCAAATCCAGTGTATCCAATTTCAAATGAAATGTCTGCTGTAGAATGCTTGGTAAACATGCTTGTGCTTACTCGATAACTATGTAGTCTCTTCTCGATGTCTATGAGTGCTCGGTAATTGTCTTTGCATGACTCGGTATATGTAGCTCACTTGGTGCTTGATACCTACTCAATACTTGATAACTGCTCAGTGCTTGGTAGTTATCTCTGTTGCCTTTACCGACTCTATCTTCTTCATTTTGTGACTTCATTTTTTTGGTTTCTTTCACCAATATATGACTTTGAAAAAAACTAATAACTCATAAAACTAATAACAACAAACTATCTATAGGAGTAACATATATGTATATGCATATGTATATGTCTATATACATGTGTGTGCATGCATGTATATATGTGTGTGTGTATGTATGTGTATATATACATATAAATAGAAATGAATCCTTTATATATATATATGTGTGTGCATATATATATATGTGTGTGTGTGTGTGTGTGTGTGTGTGTGTGTGTGTGTGTGTGTGTATATATATATATATGTATATATATATATATATATATAAAGGATTCATTTCTATTTATTTTATATTTATAGGTCAAATTGAAAAAAAAATTCTAGGACATGTTTTTGCTGTAATAGTAGAGCCTAGAAATGTGGAAGGTGTTAGTTACTATTTATTATGTTGCACCAAGGCTAGGATGAAGCTAACAAAGAATGAAACAAGGAACATGGAATTATGTTTCCCACATGTTAGTAGTGTATTTATGTTTAATTTATTACAATTGAGACCTCCAACTTGCAATGGAATTATGCATTTTTATGGTTAATTTCACATCTATATATGATGTTGAACCTGTTTGTGCAAGTTCAGTTGTTGTGCAAGGAACGTATTTGAAGAAAATAAAAATAATTAAACATGGGAATCATTTTATTTATTATCAACCTAACAACAAGGTTTATCAGTATAGTCATCTTGTATACATACATACATACATACATACAACATATGTATGTGTACGTATATGATGGGTACTCTGAACGTTCTCTACAATGCCAGCATGACTCTTCTCTAAGGTCTCTCTTCTAGACCTCCAAGGGTACTTTCAAACCCTAATTTGAAGTAATTCACCAAGAACTTCACCTCCTTCTCTAGACCCAGTTCCCATCAACAAGTTATTATTCCACACTCGGTGAGCTTAAAAGGGTAGATTCATTCTGACTAAACCAACTCGTGCAGCCAATGCACTCATAACATCTTTCTCACTTTCTCCCTTAGCCGGACTATTACCGAGCTCACCTAGGGTAAGCACTCCAAAATAATGACTATCACTTCTCCTACTAGAATCAAAAAGAAAACTATGTATAGGGGCTCCTCTCAAATTCCCTCTAGGCACATGGTTCTCACCATGGATTCAAGAACCTTGAGGAAGCATTCATTATTTACAACCCCCAGAAACTTACAAGTTACAAAGAAAAAAAAGAGACTAAAATATTTTCACACAAAGTAAATAACGGTACTAAACACACAACCTGCAACTTTTCATTAGCTGGAAAAATAAGAAAAACATACAAAATATACTCTTCCCATGATTGGAACAACCTTAACTGTCGATTCATGCCGAAAGAATCTTTTCATGAACTATTACAACTGACCATACTATCCACTAAAGACAAAAGACACTTTTCTCAGGCCGTTGTAACTAAATGCACCAAGTAACATCAATACATACATATCATCAGAAAATTCCATCGAGCAACAATAGTAATGAACACATCAATACCAAGTAACATCAGTATCAAGAAACAACAGTACTGAGTAACATCATTACCAAGAATTAGTACAAAGTACCGAGCACCAGTACTAAGCATCGGTACCGAGCATCATTACCGAGCATTATTATAACTGAGCACTTCAGTACATAGCGAGCACTTCAGTACATACCGAGAAACTTATCTAAGGTTCCTAATGCCTTGGTTGGACTTCGAGAGGCATACAAACTACTTTAGCAACACACAACTAACCTAAAAACATGCAACTAAGCAACTAGGGTGTTTATTCACCAAATGGACCCATTTTGCACTTGGTCATTACAAGAGTGAATGAACAAACACCTTACAAACCAACTTAAACAAATCTAAAAATGTTACCAAGGGCCTTTAACCCTATATGTGTGTGTGTGTGTGTGTGTGTACATATACAGACATACATAGAACCATGAAACTATGATGTTCTCCATTTTGAGAGTGAGGTGAGTCTTATAGGCCCTTAAAAAATATTAGGATTTTAAAAATTTTTATTTTAGATATTCAATTTTTAAGGGCTTCAAGTTTTTTTTTTGAAAAAATTACTATGTTCTCAGCAAAAAACTGTTAGTTGAGAAAAAAAATTAACTTGATTATGCATATGAATTAATTTAATATTTTAATCAATATTTAAATAAATACCAATACAAGGTGAATAATGATGGACCAAATAAATATGTCATCATTCTTTAACTATCATTAATATGAATATTTTAACCCATGATAAATTTTCCAATGTGATTCCTAGTGTTTTAGGGGCACTCACAAAAAGAAAGGACAAGGAAGAATAAAAAACCTTGTGTAACCTTTATTTTTGTTTCTGTAATGTTGTGTTTGTGTGTCATAAGTCCTAATCCATGTTGTGGCATGTCGTAGTTTGGCAATATTATAAGCCAACTGAGTTACATATCCCACATAGGACATTGTTTATTAGCTTTGGGTTTGTCTAGTTAATTATCATTTCAGTGTCGACATTCAAGCTTTGGATGGACGTTGACATCTACAAATGCTGATTTTTTGTCTTTAGCATATTTTCTTGCTATTTTGGGAAGTTGTTGTTCAACAACTTGTCTTGTCTTTTTGGAAAAGGTTGCAAGTTGACAAGTTTCTTGGTGAAAAATGATGGATACTTAGGATTTGAGGTCCCTTGAAGGTAAGAAGTCAAGAAGGTAGGGACAGTATGGTAGAGAAGCTTTGACTAGCTGTAAAAGAGAAGACAATATTTGAAATATCATAGTTTGTCCTGCACTTTTTTATAACAGAGATCTCCCACATGCATGCATGGATTGAAATTGAAGTAAAACCAAATTTATTTTTATATTAAATCTTTTTATCATTCATTTGTATCCACCTTGAGCATCTGGAGTTCAACATTTTGTGACAAAAATCAAGTTTTTATGCAGACTTGTCTATTTAACCATGTTTAGCTAGGATTGTTTTTAAAATGGATGTAGTTTGAATTTCCACCATTGGTTTTCATCGGCCCTTGGTGGAATTCATGATATTCCAATTTATTTTAAGATTCTTCTTTCTATTTTTGTTTTCATGCAGAGAGGAGTGAGATAATCGATGCCCTAGGTGGACATCCTCATGTGGCCACCTAGAAAATTACTGGTTTTATGTTCATAGCTTTTAATGGGTATTGAGCTAGAAGGTATAACTCTAGATTTAGATGTTTTTTTTGGTCTGCCAATTCCTTGAAGAATTGGTTTGGATAAATGTTAAATAGAAGGGTCAGTTTCTTTGTTAAATGGACCTAATTAGCCCTTTGTAGGTCATTTTAATTCTGAGAGTTTATGTGTCTTGGAATTGGGGTTGAAATATGTCCTTGTGGATTTGGTAGGAGACCCTTATTGGAAACTGGGTTCAAAGGGCTACAAGGAGTTTAGTGCATTTTTGAAGCATGTCTGTCATAATACATTGGGAAAACATAATGAATGGGCTGAATATATTGTGTTACCCATGGTAAGATGTTTTCCAATCCCTTGGATGTTCCATTCACTTTATAGTGGATTTGGTTTCTTAGATCCAAGTATCTCTTTTTGGGAACACTTGCATGCTAGTAGGTGTAAGGAGAGTTCTAAAAATGAATTAGTGGATTGATAGGAAACCTATATGGTGTTTAGAGTTCTTTATTGAGACCCTAGAGTTGTTTTTTCCTCTAGTGGTGTTCTAGAGTATTTGACATTGCATATTTTTGGTATCAGAGCATTTGGCTATTTTTCATGGAGAAGAAAATTTGTTTATGTAAGATTTGGAATCCTTTGTTGGTAGTTACAACATGCTGACTAATTCAAAGCTTGTTAAGAAGGTGGAAGATAAAAAAAAAGAGAATGTTATGTTTAGAGAAAGATTGGAGTAGTTGACAGACAAGTTGGACCTAGTAGAAAAGATTGGTGAAAATAAAGAAGAATATAGAAAAGAAACAGATGAAGATGAAGAAGAGGAAGCACCTAATGAAGAATTGAATATACATGAGGATCATATATGTTTCTTGAAAGCTTTGGAAACTTTTGGACGTAAGATAGTGGAGTTACCCATATTTGATGGTAAAATGAATGTTGAGGCCGCCACAGATTGGATTGAAGCCTTAAAGAATCACTTTGAATGTGAGGGGATTAGTGAAGCACAAAATGTGAAGGTAGAAAAGTCTAAGATAAAGGGAGCAACACTAACTTGGTGGAGTTTCATCCAAGAGGAGAGAGAAAAGGATGACCAGAAAAAGATCACATCATTGAAGATGATGGTTTCAATGGTAAAGGATACATATATATGAGAAAACTATGAGGTACAATTGCATCAAAGGAGGTAAAACCTAAGACAGAGAGATCTGGACATCAACACCTATATTGAGGAATTTAAGAAATTGAGTCTTAAATCAAGAATCACAAAACCTGAATGTGTCAAGATAGAAAGGTATGTAAATGGTTTAAGAATGAATATTCAAGAGGAACTACAATTGTTGAGCCCTAATATGGTGTCAAGATGTTACCAATTAGCTTTGAAAGTGGAAGAAAAGTTTAAGGGGAGACAAGATCAAAATAAAAGAGGTAGGAGACAATCATTCAAAGGAAGAATCCAGTCAAGAGGAAGATGACCTAATTTAAAATCTCAAGGTGAAACAAGTCAAGAACAAAGTAGGACTAATAATTTTAGAGGGATTTTTAGAGGGAGAAGACCAAATTTGAGAGGACAGTCCCAAGGAAGAGGTAATGGACCTATTAAATAGTTTAGCTGCAATCAAGAAGGAAACATGGCTTACAAGTGCCTAGAGAAGATAGGGTCTATTTCTCAAGGAGAGAGGAGAACATCTTTGGTCAATGAATATAAATCTGAGAATAATCCTGATTCCTATGGGTATCCAGATCATGGTGAATAAATTATGTTGAGAAGATCACTCCTACAAGAACCAATTAGCAAGGAACCACCTCAAAGAATGTCACTTTTTAGGACAAATTGCAAAGATGGGGAAAGGTATGTAAATTCCTAATTGATTTTGGTTCAACAGAGAATTTTATTTCTATTGAAATTGTTGAGAAGTTTAAATTGGGATAAGTTCTTCATCCTTTCCCTTACAAAGATTCATGGCTTAATAAAGGACAAGAAACTCTTATGGATGAGCTTTCATGGGTTGAATTTCAAATTGGAGCCTATAAAGATAGATTACTAGTTGATGTGGTGAAGATGGATGTATGCCACCTTCTTTTTGGAATGTCATGGTAATATGATTTAAAAGCCCAACATGATGGAGCTAAAAAAACCTATACCATAACTAAAGATGGTAAAGTGATTGAATTTTTAGCAATGGTAGAGACAAATCAAGAAGATCCTAAAGGAAAAGAGGTCAATATAATGATGATGGGTAAGAATTAATTATAGAAGGAATTAGAAGGTAAGAATTACCTTTTATTTGCACTCATACCTATGCTTAAAGAAAAGATAGAGTTTTTTCGAATGGAGATGAAAGTGACTAATGAATCTACAAAAAAGGACAGGTTTGTTTTGAAGGTAGAAAATGCAATGAAGAAGAAACCAACACTAGAAGAAGATGTGGCCACCATTCTTGACAAATATTAGGGTATAGTTGCAGATGATATGCCAAGGATTCTACAACAAATGAGAGAGATAAGTCACTATATAGATCTCATATCATGATCAATGGTGCCTAACAGGGAAACATAAAACCTAACACAACCCTAGAATGAGGAGATGGAAAAACAAATACAAGATTTTCTTGAATCTTGTCTAATTGGAAAGAGTCTAAGCCCATGTGTAGTGCCTTCTATTTTGGCACCAAATAAGGAAGGAACTTGGAGGGTTTGCACTGACTCTAGAGCCCTCACAAAGAGCACAATAAGGTATATATTTCCAATGCCTAGAATAGAAGACTTACTTAATTGTTTGGGGGTGAAATACATTTTTCCAAAATTGGTGGGAATCTACTAAGGTGCCTCACAAGACAACATTGAGATAAATGGGATTCAATACTTTCTCAAGATGCATTTTCATACAGTGACATAGTCAATAAAATCACTAAAAAGTCACTTTTTCAGATTGTTTATGGGATGAATCCAAGGGGAGTACTTGAATTAAGAAAAATTCCTAATTATGAAAAAATTATTTCAAAGGGAGAACACTTTTCTACAAATATTAAGGAGGTTAAAAATTAAGTAGAATCCCAGCTAAAAAATACTACACAAATATACAAAAACCAAGAAAATCAAAAGAGAAGAGAAGTTACAATTGAAGTAGGAGAACTAGTTTGGGCATTCCTCAAGAAGGAGAGGCTACCAAAGGCCAAGCACACTAATCTCTTACCCAAGAAGGTTGGGACATGTCATGTTTTGGAAAAGTATGGGCATAATTCATACAACATAAAGTTACCAGAAGACCTTAGTATCTCACCCATTTTCAATGTATTTTATTTGACACCATATAAAGGAGAAGCTACTGCAGTTGATGTACACGAAGAAGAAGTGGAAAAAGATATTAAGACTTTCCCTAAAGAAGTACCACCCCAAATTGAGGAGGTTTTCAAACACTAGAGTAAAAAAGACCATAAGGAGAGAATACAAAGAGTACTTACTCAAATAGAAAGGACAACCTAAATTAGAGGCAATATGGCTTGATGAACATCAGATTTCCAATCAGGGCTCTTCACTCGAACAACTCATCTCAAGTGGACTTGAGATTTCTTCATTATGGGAGTATGGTGCAAGGGAACTCACTAAAATAAAGGACAAGGAAGAATAAAAAACCTTGTGGAACCTTTAGTTTTCTTTCTATAATGTTGTGTTTGTGTGTAATAAGTCCTAATACACATTGTGACATGTCCTTGCTCAACAATTTTATAAGAAAAATTGGTTACATAGCCAACTTAGGATACTTTTGTGTTAGTTTTGGATTTTTCTAGTTAGTTTTCATGTTAGTTTCTATTGGAATTATATTGAGATGATGTACTGAGAGTGGAGGGGTGAATCAGTACCTCTAAAACTTTTCTTAGTTAGCCCATTAACCCTTAATCATTTATTTGTAAATTATCTTATCTAACTGTTCATCTTTCTTTATGCATATGCAATTATATCATAAATTCTTTAGTATGTAACCATAACAGAAACATTCATGAAAATAGATAACACATGACACAAGATATGATATCACAGAAAACTCCTGTTAGGAAGTAAAAACTACGGTGGGGATTGTTACCCACAAGAATTCACTATCTGTAGATAAGAAGGGGTCGGTTAAGGCTTACATTTGGTCACTTCTGATGACCTACCCTGTTAAGAGTATTACAGTGGAGACCTGTTAAGATCTACTTCGTTTGAAGCTTTAGAAACACTGTTAAGTGTGCACTCTGTTAAGAGATTTGGAAAGAATGGTTAAGTTCACCTTCTACAAAAGTATTTTAGATGTGATGCACTTGTTAGAATGCAACTACATAAGTCTTTGATTTGATGATAAATGCAATCTTCAATTGCTGATAACATATCCTATAAAGATTCATACATATTAGTAATCATCGTTCCATGATTGAATAATACCTTTATCTGCTTATCGGTAGCCTCTGTGTGTTCTTGATAACTTATGTATTTTTTTTCTGACCTTTGCATGAATTCTGCCTTCTACTCCTTAGATGCTCTTGGCGGCTATCAACAATAATGAATTCACATACTCACAATTGAGTTTGAACATATATTTATACTAAATTAGGTTCAATTCTTGAATCATGCATCGCAAGTTAACTCTAGATCCAAGGTTTACAACTTGACCTTGATCTTTAGTTAGATATGTTTTAGATCCGTTAGGATGCATTAAAACATTTCCATAAAGCTTGCTTGACCCTCAAGTTATGATTTAAAACAAATAAAAACTCTATAAATTGTTAGGAATAAGGTGTCTCAACCTTGGATAATTCCTATTCTTATTATTTGTTTTGTAAACTGTATTTCTTGCAAATAATGTAATTAAGTGTGAGTGTACATGTCTAGTTGGCATGTTGATGTGTCGGAATTTTGAATTGTGTGTAAGGAGATCATGGCTGAAATGGTTATGACGGATTCCTATGACACATAAGAGCTATTTTTAGAAGATTCAATGACAGGTGAAGACATGCAATGACATGTGGCAACTAATAAAGTTGAGTACTGTATACTCTTCTAATCCATGAACTCCCAACCATGGGGTTTGAGGTTTTAGGGTTCCTATTTTCTTGTAGAATGGTAAAACCCTAATACATCTATCTTTGGAAGTTGCCCTAAAAAGGAAAGCACATGATATAAGTGTTTTTTAGGGTTACAGGAAAGGATATGAAAAGAGTGTATTGTTGGTATAATCTGGTGCTACTGGATTTGTCTGTGTGTGTCGATTGTCTCCTGAAAGAACTTGCATTGCAAGTGTGTTGTAACCATTGTGTTGAAGATAATACATTGTGCAGGTTTTGGAGTGCTGGGGTTTTTTACCGAAAGGTTTTCCCCAGGGAAAATCATTGTGTCATTCTCTATTTTCTATATGCATGGTATATGGTTGCAATATCTTTGTTAAAGTAGTTAAGGAATATGAAATTGTAAGGATTTAAAAGAATTTGCACAATACTTTCCTTTAGAGATTAGTGTAGGAAGCTGTTTCCGCACCTGAGTTTCCTTACAAGTGGTATCAGATCCTAATCAAATTTTGATCCTAGTTGTTGGGTAGGGTTTTTTGAGCTAATCTCAAGTTGAGTGGGAGTTTTTTTTTGTAGAGCATTCTGAATCTTATTTGTAGATTGAGATGGCAGGTTCCTCATACTGTAGAATGGAGGTGGAGAAATTTAAAGGCACTAATTTTGAGTTGTGGAAAATCAAGATGGAAGACATGCTTGAAGACCACAATCTATGGGAGGCTACTTCACTTGATGTGAGACCTGTAGTGAAATCTCAATCGGATTGGGAGATCAAGGATCAGAAGGCTAAGGGTCTCATCAAACTCTGTCTAGCAGATGTCGTTCTTCTGAATGTTATTGATGAGACTACTGCAAATTCTTTATGGACACGGCTTGGGTCTGTGTATCAGGCCAAATCTCTGGTGAATAAGTTGTTCCTGAGAAAGAAGTTGTATTCTTTAAGAATGGAGGAAGGTGGATTCATAACTGATCATCTCAACACATTGAATTTATTGAATGCATAGTTGGCATCATCTGGTGCCAAGATCAAGGAGGAGGATCGATGTATGACCCTACTTTTTTCCTTGATAGATTTGTGGGACCATTTTGTGATGGCTCTTGGAAGTACTATAGTCACATTCCGTATGGATGATGTGGTGTCTTCGCTGCTATCTGAGGAGATGCGAAGAAAGACTTTGGATTCATCTAAGGAATCTCTTATTGTTCGTAGGAGATCCAATGACAAAGAAAAGAAGAATGACAATAATTCAAAGAAGGGCAGATCCAAATCCTGCGGGAGTTCTAAGACTCCTAGAAAGTCCAAGGAAAAATGTTGGAACTATGATAAATATGGGCACTTCCAGAGGGACTGCAAAGAACCGAAGAAGAAGAAGAAGAAAAAAGGCTCAGATTCAGCTTCTTAAAAGTCTCAAGAAGATGGAGATGCTTTTATTGCAGCTTTGGCAGCCCATGCATCCGATGATGTGTGGTTAGTAGACTCGGGTGCTTCATTTTACATGACCTCTCATTGAAACTGGTTCTCAAAATTTGAAGATTTTGATGGTGGAAAGGTGTACTTGGGTGATGATTCGCACCTAAAGATAGTTGGACGTGGAAGGGTCACTATCAAATTTCCTGATGGATGAGTAAAGGGAATCAATAGAGTTATGCACATTCTAGGTTTGGCACGAAACCTATTATCTCTAAGTATGCTGAATGATGTAGGTGTGCAAGTTATCTTTTCGAAAGATGGATGCAAGATGATGAGAGGTTCTATGGTGCTCGCTAAAGGTACTAGGAGAGGTACTTTGTTTTAGCTTGATTCATGCATTGCTCAGTGCAATAGTTCTTCTATTTCAAAGAAGAGAGCGTCTATCACTTCATCCCCACCATCTGAACAAGCAGTAAAGAAGATTGTGGCAATGGGTTCCAATGGCAGTGCAGTAAGTATACCTAAGGGTGCAAACACTTTGGAAGGCAAGCTTCCTGCAGAAAAGACAATGTTGTAGCATATGAGATTTGGTCACATTGGTGAGAAGGGCCTTAGGACCTTGAAAACTAAAAATCTCATTGAGGTGCTAAATGATTGTAATCTCGAATTTGATTTCTGTGAACATTGTGTTTATGGTAAGAAAAATCATGTTCAATTTTACTCCAGTTCTCACAAGTCTTCTGGTATTTTGGATCTTATTCATTCTTATGTATTTGGTCCTGTAAAAGTTCCTTCTATCTCTAGTTCTATATATTTTGTATCTTTTATAGATGATTATAGTAGAAGGACTTGGATATATATCCTGAAAAGTAAGACACGGGTTTTTAGTCGGTTTAAGGAATTTAAGGCTCTTGTGGATAATTAGACTAGTAAAATAATCAGGTGTGTGAGAACTGATAATGGTGGTGAGTTATTTTCCATAGAGTTTGAATAGTTCTATAAAGAACAAGGAATTGAGAGACATAAGACAACTCCTTAAACCCTGCAGCGAAATGGAGTTGCAGAGAGAATGAACAGGAAAATGATGGAGAAGGCTAGGAGTATGCTTAGTGGAGTTTGTTTAGAGAAAAGGTTTTGGGTCAAAGCTATGGCCACTACTTTCTATCTGGTTAACATATCTCCTACATCAGCTCTTGTTGGTAAGACACCCATGGAGGTGTGGTCTGGTAAGAAGCCTTCAATTAGACATCTTCATGTTTTTGGTTGTGAAGCTTATGCACATATTCCAAAGGAGAAAAGATCTAAGTTGGAAAACAAAGTTGTCAAATGTATTTTCATTGGATACAGTGTTGGTGTGAAAGGATACAAGCTTTGGGATCCTGTGACTAGTAAGGTGTTCCATAGTAGAAATGTTATTTTTAGAGAGCTAACATCTTCTCTTGTTGTGCTGCAACCAGATGAAAAAGAAAAGGAAAAAGATGTTAGTCAGTTTCCTCCTACCCCTGAGAAGACTGAACAGAGAGACCATGTTGGGTCTAATGATGAGGAGAGCTCTAGCAAGCTCTGATAGTTTAGAAGAAGAGGAAGAACAACCTCAACCTCAGCCCTTGAGGAGATCCACGAGAGAAAGAAAGCAACCAGAAAGGTTTGGTTATTCTATTTTAGATTCCAGTTGTGCTTTTGCTTTGATTACTAACACT
>MU227766.1:525613-538215 GCA_018584345.1 Thuja plicata
CAATACCTAACTTGAACTAGCTTAATGAGGATTGAATCATGAAAATGATTAATTAACTGTAAATTAGGAGAGTAGAGGTGGCATGGTGTCTATCTATTTTGCAGGTATACAGGAAAACCATAACAGAACAAAAAGGCAGAAATAAAGAAAAGGAGGCTTGAGAACTTATCAAAGCTAAGGCAAATACTCGAAGAGCAAGGATGAGAGAAAATAACATGATTTTTCAAAAGCATAGTTAAAGTCAAAGGAAGGCTCATTAGCTCTAAGGATAAGAGCAAGGTACATGTAATCTCAATATAAATAAATGTATGGTACAAGATGGGAATGCTCATTAGTTCTTCTTAAAAAAGTATTGTATTTAAAAGATTAATGAATATCTGTGTTCACTATCATGGAGGTATGCCTCCTTTAATCTGTATTAAAGAGGGAATGCCCTCTTCGACTCCATCAAGTGGAGCTTTGTAATCCTACGCTTGTAGGAACTCTAAACTTGATATATTATTTCTGGACTAAAGTCCCGGGCCAGACTGGAGGTTTTCTTCCCCATTCTTTCCTACCAGTGCCCGCACGAATGGAAGAAAATGTAAAAAGATAAATTTTAAATAAATAAAATCAAGGCTTCAGCCGTTTACTGATAAAAAAAAAAAAAAATTATTTAAAACAAATAACTAACTAAAACAAATATAAAACATATAATTTACAATAAAAACTGAGAAAAATGTGTGTAGCTAATACTAATAACAATTAGAAGAAGTCAAAAAAGCTCGGCATGTACTCATGTTGTATTAGACGTTGTTGATTCTCTCTAAGCCCTAGGTCGACAAGATATCCAACCATGAATTGTGAAAATGAAATGGGTAGGGGAGAGGGCCCAATAGTTGATCTGGGTCCAATAGTTGATCACTCATTTGTGAATATATTATCCACTCTTACCACATATTTTCACTATATATTGTAATTAAATAATGCGCATGTAAATCAAAAAAATTCCAAATGTTGATAAAAATGGACTAATACTTGAACACATGAGAACTTATAAATGTTATATTAAAAACACATAAATAAAATAAAAAATATAACTTTTTGTCTCCAATAAAATATCATAGCTATCTATTATATGTGCATCCCTTAGAAAATAATATGCTCACTTAATAAAATAAGATGCCCACTTAAACAAGTATTGTTATCTTAGTGTACAAATAATATTCTTATGTGTACAGCTATTGGGATACCAATGTATATGCATTAGAGTATTTCATATTAACAATTTTTCTTATAAAAAATATAAAAGTTTAGCCCTCACGACTACTAGTCCCTATCGCCTAAATGCCTTGTATTTTCCCATGAAATGTGTGAGATTGTCCAAAAATTTAAGTGTTCAACTATTGGTCCCTTTGTGTTGGATATAAGTTATATATTGTATAATAATGTGTTATTTTTATAACAACAAATATTTTTTTGTGTTGAAGTATTAGTCCTTTTATGTTGGATATAAAAGTTAGGTATAACAAATATTTACGATTACTAATAGGTATTTGGTCCATTTAAGTTGCATATATGTTATATTTTATATAGAAATACAATATTCTACTAATAACAAATGACATTTTCAAATTCAACTACTAGGGATTATTAGATTAAGTTTTGGTCGAATCTTTAAAAAGTCATTTTTTGGACACGTTTCACTAGGCATGCTATTTTGATGAGTTACGTGATTAGTCACACCTTCAAACCTTAGTTGTAGATAGTTAAGTGTCCATTTTACATTTCTAAAAAAAATCAAAGGTCTTACGATATTCCATGCAATGGCTACATGTTGACGAAGTTAGCCCTCACGACTACTGGTCCCTCTCCCCTAGCAAGAAATATATAAAAAAATATAGTCAAAAATGGCTTTGCTTGAAGGGGGTGTTCGAGAAAACTATCTTAGGTTGTATAGTTTGTGTGAATAGGGGGTCTTCGCGTGAACACTCCACATAAGGTATTTTGCGTGAAGTCAATTAATTCTTTTGTGCAAACATGGGGCTTCAAGCGAAGGGAGTAAAATTCAAAAATATTTGGAAAGACAAATTTCCTTTGTCCCAAAAAGTGGGACACACTTGTTGGTTCCATTGAAATGGGGGTGAATCAAACCAAATCAAACTTAAACACTTAAAAATCAACTTACTGGCTCAATCGATAACACTTAATTCAGTAATATTTGATTCACCAAATAACTTAACAACTTAAATAACCATACATGTCATAATATGCAAATTAATCATTCAAACTTAGTAAACACATATTTAACTCAATTGAAACTAGATTTAATTAGGAAACCCAATTTGGGAGAAACCTCTATGGGAATTGTGACCAACAATAAAAATGTAGCTTTCTAAAGTATGCTCGGTTAGGATTTTATAATGTTAAAGTTTACAAATACATTTGCTAAATGTGACCGTGTTAAGGGATTTCTCTCAGATGGGTTAAGATCTTCATCTTGTTAGGAGTGGCCTTGATAGAGGACTTCAAACACTCTTTTGGAATTTCACCTACGTCTAGATTTTACAAATAGGACTGTTAAATCCACTTGATTAAGAGATTTTCTCTGTTAAAATGCTAATAATCAACAATAAAAATTTGACTTTTAAATATCAAAACTACCTTTTGCTTGTCTCAGATGCTTTATGCTCACAATAATACTCACATCAAATACTCCATTTGTCTCTATTTCAGACTGTAGATTCCACTCTTTCTTCTTCTTTGTTCTGCTCAGTAACTATGTTCTTCAACTTCTTCTGCTTCTTAATTCAATTCACCAAAATCATAATCTCTATTGATTTCTAATCATTTATATAGACAAACTTTGGCCTCTTAATCTCCTTGCTTAGGTTTTCCATCATTTTCGCTTAGTCTTTCGATCATCTTCTTCATAAATCTTAACTTGGTAAACGGTTTCACTTTTACCTCATAATTTGAACTTTTCTCCAAACTCACATAATCAGGTTTAACCACTTGATCTTTGCCTTCAATTTTCTCATAGAATTTTCTCACTTTTAGGTCTTCTAAAAAACTTCCTTTAATTATTAACTCCATCCAGATCATCATATCCTTGTATTAAATTTGATCTTATCATCATTTACAATCAATATCCTGTACTTGGTAATTTTCTTTGAAACTTGGTAACTAATTTTGTTCACTACTCAGTTCTTTGTAACTAAAAATTGATCAACACAACTCTATATCGACTTGCTTGATCTAGCTCGGTAGAGTAACTCTTTTTAGTAATAAATTAACTCTTTGCAATTTACAACTTAATCAATCAAGTGTACCGAATTGATAACATCAAATCTATAGGAGCAAAAAACTATATCAACATTACTTAATCATTGTCTAATATATATTTGTCACCCATTTAAATTCTCCTTCGTATGATATGGTAACTCAATAAAAATTAGTAAATCAATTGCTTGACATCAATGACCAAATAATAATGGATCTAACCATTTCTACAAACATGTATAATCATTATCACTCGGTCTTCATCATCTCCTGATAACTTATTTCAGTGGTGGATTATACCTTACATGTACAAATACTCATTGCATACATACATTTCTTCACAACTTCAAGAATCACCTAAAGTGTGTCATACTAACATTAATTCAAGAATAGATATTCGAATAAATTACAGAATTGATGCACCATGCCTCATGCTACTTAGTCTAAATTGGATAAAGAAAGAACCCCTAATTTACCTCTAAGATACTCAAAAGAATCCTTTGGTTGTGTCTTTGTAAAGATATCAACCAATTGTTCCTTTGAATTTACATATTCTAATACCACATTCTTCTCTTGAACTTTTTCTCTCAGGTAGCGATACTTGATAGAAATGTGCTTGGCCTTTGAATGCATAACCGGGTTCTTTGGTATATTAATAGCACTTGTGTTATCATAGAAAATAGTTACAGGATCTGAAATAATCTCTTACATATGATCAATTAGCTATTTGATCCAAACAATATTCACACAATTCATGGCAGTAGAAACATATTCTTCCTTGACAGTTGACTGTGAAATGCAACTCTACTTCTTGCTTAGCCATGTGACTAATCTTTCACCTAGAAAGAATGCACCTCTACTAGTACTTTTTCTCTCATCAATGTCTCCAGCCCAATCTGCATCAATGTAGACTTGTAGATCAAAATTATCTCCTTTCTTGTACAACAAACTGAAACCTTCAGTTCCTTTCAGATGTCTAAAAATTCTCTTGACTGTAGACATATGTGTTTCCTTCGGATTAGAATAAAATCTTGCAACAAACCTAATAACATGTTATATTTCAGGTCTATTGTGAACAACATACTACATTTTCACAATCCTAGATTGGTAAAGAGTATTATCCACCTCTTGTGTTTCATCTTCTTTAGCTAATTTACATCTTGTGACCATCAATGTTCCAACACGCTTGGAATCTTCAATACCAAAAGTTTTGAGAATCTCTTTGGTATACTTAGCTTGTTTAATAGAGATCCCTTTTGCAACTTGTTGTATATATGTAGCCCTATAAATAATTTAATCTCTCCAATCATAGACATTTAAAACTCTTTTCTAATTTCATTGACAAATGCCTTACATTTAAGGTGTTATTGCCTCCAAAAATAACATCATCAAAAAATATTTCAGTAATCAAAAATGTGTTGTCCTTATCACACTTCAAGTAAACATTATTGTTATCACTTTTTCTTTGATATCCTATTTTTATTATAAATGAGTGAAACCTCTCATACCATGCTCGAGGTGCTTACTTCAAACCATAAAGAGCTTTATGTAACTTACATACCTTGTTCTTATTTGTGCTCTCAATGAATCCTTCGGGTTGTTCAATGTAAACTTCTTCTTCTAGTATTCCATTCAGGAATGCAGACTTGACATCCATTTGATAAACTTAGAATCCTTTTTAAGCCACATAAGATAGAATTATTCTAAGTCTTTCCAATCTAGAAACAAGTGCAAAAGTCTCTCTATAATCTATGTCTTCTTCTTGTGCATAACCTTTTCAAACCAATCTAGCTTTATTTATGATAATGTCACCATTCTGATTCAGCTTATTTCTGAAAATCCATTTAGTACCAATAACATTTTTATCCTTTGGCCTAGGTACAAAAGTATGTACTATTCTTTTCTATTTGATCAAACTCCTCTTTCATTTCTTTCATCTAATCTTCATCATCTATGTCATCTTTGACTTTCTTTGGTTCAAATGAAGATATCAAAAATGTATTGTCTCTTACCTTGCTTCTAGTCAACACTCCTGCATCTTTATTTCTAATAATGTTATTCGGGGAGTGGTGCCTCTTCACATATTTTACCTAAATAGGCTCAGCAGGTGTCGGTGCTTCATCCACATCATTCGATTGTAGAGAAATATGTTCAGTTTCCTCCTCGATAGGTGCTCTCAGTAAGGTGTTAGGAACATCAGGTTTTACATATACAAACTTATCATAGTCTTCAGGTTCCTTTTTTTTTTCTTCATCATTATTTTCTGCAAACTCATTAATTCTCACATTTTCACTTTCCACCATTTTGTTAGTATCTTTATTCAAATACTTATAGGCTTTACTCCTTGTAGAATATCCTAAGAATATTCCTTCATCCCTTTTCGAATCAAATTTACCTTCGCTAGAATCTTTCAAAATATAACATCTTATTCCAAAAACTTTAAAATAAATAACATTATGTTTGTGATCATATGAGATTTCATAAGGTGTTCTGTTAGTACCTTTTTTCATTTATACTTGCTTCAATGTGTAAATAGCTATAAGCTAACTTCTTCTCTCCAAAATTTTTGTAAAAGACCTTTCTCAATCATTAGTGTCCTAGCACAATCAAGAATATATTTGTTTATTCTCTCAGTAATACCATTCGCTTGTGGTGTCCTCGGTGCTGACATATGTCTCTTAATTCCATTTTCATTACAAAACAATGTAAACTCATCAAATGTAAACTCATCTCCTCTATCTAATCTTATACATTTCAGTTGTCTTGGAGATTCTTTCTCAACTTCGGACTTATACCACTTAAACATTTGAAATACATCAATTTTTTCGTTTAAAGGCATTACAGATATCATCTTAGAATAATCATCCACAAATAAAATAAAATATTTTTCTTCATAGTAACTTTGATTTCTCATGGGTACAAATGAATCAGTATGAACTGAATCCAAAATTCCTTGTGTAACATAATTTTTGTGTGAAAATATAGATTTAGTCATCTTACCCATTTGACTTGTCAGGTTTCTCTAATCATGGTAATCCTCTTACCCTCTTATTTTTACTCACTTTGATCAAGTTGTCAAAATTAACATGACAACGCCTTTTGTGTCATAGTCAGACATCCTCAACTTTAGCATATAGTAAATTCTTCATAGAAGTATCAAGATAAAATAAATTATCTTTAGATTGTTCTCCAGTAGCAATCATATTTTCTTTCTTATTAAAATTTTTTACTCTTCCATGTTGAAATTCCAGTCGGTGACCTATGTAATTTAACTGTGCAAGACTCAACAGATTTTACTTTAATCCTTCAACCCAATAAACATCATCACATCTTGTGTTATTCAGTACTATTATAGAACCTTTTCCTTTCCATATTATCCTATACCAGACACATAAAATCTCATTCTACTTTTCCATGTAGAGAAATGTTCCCTATTCAACTTTTTTGCTTCCCTCTTATACATCTTTAGATCTTGATTCAAGTCCTTTTAAACTTAACACAATAGACAACCAATGCTCTGATACCAATTTTTTGTCCCATCGAGAGGGGGGTGAATAGATAAAAATTAAATACTTAAAACTCAACATACTGATTCACTCGGTAAAACTAAGTACACTAATAACCAATTCACCAAATAACTTAACAACTTAAACAACCATACATCTCATAATATGCAAATTAATCATTCAAACTTAGTAAACGCAAATTTAACTCAATTTACACTAGATTTAATGAGGAAACCCAATTTGGGGAAAACCTCATTGGGAATTGTGACCCACAATAAAAATGTACCTTTCAAAAGTATGCTCAGTTAAGAACTTATCATGTTAAAGATCTTGCTAAATGTGACCTTGTTAAGGTATTTCCCTCAGATCAGCTAAGATCTTCACCCTATTAGCAATGGAATTGCTACAGGACTTTAAACAGTCTTTCAGAATGTCACCTACATTTAGGATTTAGAAATAGGACAGTTAAATCCACTTGGTTAAGAGATTTTCTCTATTACAAATGCTAAAAAGGAACAATAAAACTTTGATCTGTGAATATAGCAACTACCTTTTTCTTATGTCTAATCCCTTATGCTCACATGCATACTAAAATCACATGCTCCATTTGTCTCTATTTTAGAATGTATATTATTCTCTTTCTTCTTCGTTGTTCTTCTCGGTAACTTTGTTCTTCATCTTTTTTTGCTTCTTAATTCAATTCGCCATTATCATAATATATGTTAATTTCTCATTATTTATATAGACATAATTTTTCCTCTTAATCTCATTTCCTAGGTTTCCCATCATTTGCGCTTAGTCATTCGATCATCTTCTTCATAAATCTTAACTCAGGAAATTGTTTCACTTTTATCCCGTAACTTGAACTTTTCTTGAAACTCACATAATCAGGTTTAACCGCTTAATCTTCACCTTAGATCTTCTCATTGAATTTTGTCGCTTGTAGATCTTCTACAAAACTTCCTTCAATTCTTATCTCCATCCAAAACATTGTATCCTTGTATTAAATTTGATCTTATCATCATTTACAATCAATATTCTATACTCGGTAATTTTCTTTGCAACTCGGTAACTAAATTTTTTCACTGTTCGGTGCTCGGTACTGAAAATAAATTAACACATCTATATATCTCCTAAATCAGTCTAGATCGATAGAGTAACTCTTTTCATTCATAAATCAACTCTTTGCAATTTTTGACTTTATCAATAAAGTGTACCAAATTTATAACATAAAATATATAGTAGAAAACAACTATATCAACATTACTTAATCATTTTATGATCTATATTTTTCACCCTTGTAACTTCTCCTTCGTATGATATGGTAACTCAATAAAAATTAGTAAATCAATTTCTTTACATTAATGAAAAAATAATAATTGATCTAACCATTTCTAAAAACATGTATACTCATTATCACTCGGTCTTCATCATCTCCATTAGTTAATCAACAACACTATTGTGAGATCACCCATCAGAGAAGGAGTTCTTGAGTGTGTAGACAGATCACCAACTGTGAGGTAGTTTGCACCTCGACTATGATTATGATTTGGAGTGATAGGAGCCAAAAATGCCTCCACAAAGGAATCGTGGTGAGAGAATTGAAGGTGTGACATGAGAGGGTTTTAGTCTCCTCCATAGAGAAGTGCAAGCGTTGAAAGAGGAGTTGTATAGAGGAATGAATATTTTAGTTAGAGATTAAAGTGAAGAGGAATTTGAATAAGAAGGAAAAGGTGACCAAGAAGAACCAGAAGCGCCTACAAATCCTAAGGAGGATAGGTTTTTGAGGGCCATTTCCAAGATTGGAAAGAGACCCAAGATTGAAGTTCTCACATTTTGGGGAAATCTTAACCCAGAGGAATTGAATGATTGGATCAATGATCTAGAATAATATTTTTAGTATGTTGATTTCGAAGATCTAGATAGGGTCAAAATTGTGAAGGCCAAACTGAAGGGTCGTGCTAAAATTTGGTGGTAGGAGATTCAGTTGGAGAGGAATAGAAGAGGAAAGGAGAAAATCACAAGATGGGACCGAATGATGGAGAAATTGAAGAGACAATTCATTCCCTTTGATAATGAGCTTGATCTGCTAAAAAAATGCAAGGGTTGAGACAAGAGGGAGATCTATGTAGGAGTATATAGAATAGTTATATCGAGTCCTCATTAGAATAGGTCATGTAGAAGATGAGAAGGAAAAATTTTCTCATTATCTTCATGGGTGAGGACAAGTATTTAGGAGGAGTTGAGTCTAGTTAGAATGACCAACATTAAAGAGGAATATTAGTTTTCCTTAAGGGTGGAAGAGAAATTTTAACAAGAATTTTGAAATAAGGTAAGGTGGAAGAGGTCGTGGTGGAATATGCAGTGGAGGATCTTATGGAGGCCAAAATGAAGATAAAAATAATAATAATGAGTCAAGTAGTAGTCAGAAACAAAGGGAAAATAATTTCAATCGTTCCCATGATCAAAATAATAGGGATTAGAGATGAAGAGGAAGAGGGAAAGGAAGAGGAAGATGAGGTTTTTGTGGAATATGTTTCAATTACGTAGAAGGACATCGAGCCTATAAATGTCCATAGCATCAAGGAAGGACACACAAAAGGACTAAAGATCATGGAGGACTTGCACATTCAAATGAAGAAGAAGCTCTGTCAGAATACTCAGATGATGTTGAGAGAGGAGAAACCCTAGTTGTGAGGAGGACCCTGATAAATGAAGAGAAAAAATTAGCTCACAGGAATCTAGCCTATTTTGTACTTAGTGCAAGTGTGAGGATAAGTGTTGTGTGGTGATTATGGATGGTGGAAGTACTGATAATCTGGTGTTAGAAGAAATGGTTTCAAATTTAATTCTAAAAATGCAAAAACACCCGCTTCTGTACCAAATCGCCTGGGTACAAGATGAACACAAGGTCTTGGTCAACGAGTAGTGCTTAATGAAGTTCAAGATTGTCAGTTATTGTGATGAGGTACTTTGTGAAATTATACCCATGGATGCATGTCATTTGTTTCTACAAAGGCCTTGGCATTTTTACATGTGCTCTATACACAATGGTCATGCTAATACTTATTCTTTGACAAAGGATAGAGTCTGACACAAGCTAAAACTATTGAAGGAAACAATAGAAAAGGTATGTAGTAATACAAGGATATGTTTAGTTGGTTGTAGAAAGTTATTATAAGGTATGAGAAAAGAGAATATGTATTTTCCTTTAATTCCAAAAGTTGGTAAAGAGGAAGTAGAAGATGTGCCTATAGAAGTTGCAGAGTTGTTAGACAAGTTTTAGGATATTGTATTAGATAATGTACCTAGTGGATTTCCACTAGTGAGAAAGATCAGTCATCTAATGGACCTGATTCCAGGGGCTAGTTTTCCATACAAGACAGTCCATAGGATGACTCCAGTAGAGAGCGAGGAATTGAACAAACAAGTGCAGGAGCTTTTGCAGAAGGCATTGATTCGAGAGAGTTTGATTCCATGTATTGTACAAGAGGTATTATAACCAAATAAAATGGAGAATAGAGGATATGTATAGATGCTCGATCTATCAATAAGATCACTATCGAGTATAGATTTCCATTACCCACTATGGATGATATTATGGATTATTTGAGTGGATTTGTGTATTTCACAAATAAACACCTAAAGAGTGTGATGCAGAGGGAATCAACCAATGATTCAAATCTGCATACATCTTTTATAATATTTCTAGAAACAACATTAAAATTCTGAATACTCCCAAAGTTCTTCTTTGTACACATCAACCAGAGGTTCAAAAACTTACTGTAACAACACTTGATGCAGAGCTAATCGATCAGAGAAAAATCTGCATACATTATCTGTGATGACTGTTATGGGTCTCTCAGTTTATTGAAGCACGGGCCTGCTACCTTCCTTTATTCCAAGTATCGAGCATAAGAGAAAATAATCTTGACTAATGACAGTCCTTGGTTTTATTCTCTTCAACAACTAATTTGCAAATGATCCCGGTTCTCCTGTAATCAGGACTGCCAACACCGACTTCAATGAAACATTAAACAAAACTCGATTCCATAAACAAGAAAGCTTGATATTGCCGATTCAATCAAAACAGAGCATTCACAAAGCTGATTCAATAAACTAACAAATATCCCCCTTCGTGTCTCTCCTACAATCACAACAGCAACAAATTTGTCTCTCGGCTTTTATGTGGTATTAATGGATTCCCAATATCAATATAGACAAAGTAACGGTTCTTGGAAACCCATTTCAATACATATATCAATCTTCCTTCATAGAAACCCGATACCAAAAAAACATTAAACTCCAAAACAACGAATTCACAAAACAAGATTGTTATCCACACATTAATATGAGTTTTCCAACCGAATGCATAATAATAACATTTCGAATACAACATACATCTAAAGTTTAATCCATCTACATCTGCCGTACTCAGTCAAGAATTGGAGAACAGCAAAGACCCAAATGGGAGAGTGAAAATTTAAAAGATCTTGATAGAAGATTATATTCTTCTTTTCATTCTGCAATTCCACATTACATTGTATCTCCCTCATTCATCGATTCTTAAAAATTCTGAATACTACTCTCTATCCTATTCTACTCTCTCCATTATTCCCTCTTCTTCGAGTTCCCAAAACAAGATAAAGACTCCCCCCAAAAAATCGACAACTTCCCAAACTAATTCAAATAACTACTTCTAACTTCCACTACGCTAATTGACCCAAAATGACCGATTTATAATTTGATGGAATACTAACTTAAACTAGTAATGTATCGGGGAGTTGACAATGAAGTTGTCAACTTCCCGATTATACAATTTATTATTCATTATATTTAAGACACTTAAGACTAAGGCTCAACCTTTGAAACTCATACCCAATTGTATCAATAAGACCCGAAATGGCTTACCAAGCCATATTGCAATATAATTTAACCTTGGATAATCTAGAATCTTCCAAAATATCCAATTGCCAGATGCACCTGCATCATACTCCCGGGGACACAAAAATTCAAGTCCCATTGAATTGCTATAATCTTCTTCTAGATTTTCCAATTGTATGTGGGGAATAATGTCACCATAAAAATGACTGAATTGATGCCACTCCAGACAATGTGCTGATGCCAATCTCCAAATTGAATACCTCCTGGAACAAATATTGTATACCTCATCATCTTATTATCTGTATAAAAATACGAACTCATCATACCAACTGGATCCATAATCTGATCTTCTTCTTGTTTGTATATCTCCGTAGGTGGAGAAAAATTTGTCATCATTTGAGCCTCTTCATGGCCCTCATCTCTACCTCCATGTCCTTCTCATTCTTTGACTATAGCAACAAACTTATCCCACAAGTCTACCTCATCTGCAAGCCATTCTAGGCCTACCTCTATGCTGTCATCTTCAGCATCAACCAAGACTCCCTCATGATCCCTTACACCCCCTATCATAGGTGAAACTTCCTCTTCAAGAGTACCTTGCCTAGTACCCTTCTCTTCCCCAACTTTTGACTTCTTCTTTATTGCTGCTACCTCCTCATTCTCATCTTTATGCCATTCATCTTGGCATCCCAAATCAGCATTTTCCATCCTCAAGGCTTCCTCATTAGCCTTCTTTGCTGCAACTAGCCTCTTAACAGGCCATTTCAACTTCTTTTGCACTTTCAAGTGCCAACTACTCATCTTCCTCTCTTCATCAAGTTTTATCAACTTCTCATCAATCTCTTCAAGTTCTTCCTTCATCCTTCTCAACTCATCTTTTATCTTCCTCGCTTCTTCTTCTTTCTTCTTTCTCTCTTCTTCTTCTCTTTTCTTTCTCTTTTCTTCTTCTCT
>MU227766.1:549025-571224 GCA_018584345.1 Thuja plicata
ATATATAATATATAATCTAATCTAATATATAATCTAATATTATATATCTAATATATAATATCAAAAAATGAGAGGGAGAAAGGGGTTGAAAACAAATTTAGAGGGAGAAAGGGGAGGGAAACTTCAAGATTCAAAATTCTGCTGGGATTAGGCTCGGTATTGCTTTGTGCACCAAACCTACCCGGTCAGCTCTTCAAATGTTTCAAAAATGTGTTTTTCCCCTGTTTCTCTGAGTTTCAGACATCGACCATGTAGCTGATGACTTTTTCTTCACCCAAAATTGAAGAAACGAAAAGGGTATTTTAAGGAGATTATCAGTTTTCTATCGATATAATTGCTGTCAAATTTTGAATTCAGTAAGTAATTATTAGTTATTTTCTAATTGAGTTACCTCTAAAGTGCTAATTTACATACTGATTGAAAAACGGCTATAACTTTTAGACAGTATAACATTTTTGAAATCTGAAAAATGGGTCACCTACTATAAGGATTTTTTTTTTTTTAATTTGGTAAAGTTTTCAATGAGTTAAGGTGGTCAGACATGGGAGTTTTTTTATTCTGAAAATGTTGTAGCAGAAAATTCATAATTAATTATGTTTTTTTGGAATAAAATTACACAAAAATATGCGTCACATCCGGGCATGAGTCGACTATGTATATCTAAAATCTTATAAAAAATATTATCATTTGATCATGGTTAAGGTCGTCAGACATACACCTACTTCTTCTTTTTTTCCTGAAATTTTTGTAATACTGCATTGAAATCTATACTTTTTACCAATTATATTAATCTTTTTTAAAGAAAAGGCCTAGTAGTTTAGAAACTAAAGTCAGTTTCCTACAGATTCTATTCTTACAACTTTTTGGTATTAGGTTGATAGATAGTTCAAATTTCCACGTCAAATTGACTAACCCTGATTTGTTGATTTTTCATTGCCACTTAAGGGCATAGTTTGGCCCCTCATGATCTTACACATACTTAACTAACATGATATCAGGATAAACCATATGCTCAAAGTTTAAATAAAGAACAATTTAGGTAGGAAAGTATTTAACAATGCTCTTATGAAAGAAATATACTAAAATACAAATGACACAGAAAAGGTCATTTATTGAAACCTGCATCAACAATGCGTCAATCACATGGATATAGACACTCCACTAATAAGTCATCCCACTATAAGTGAATGGGTCTAAAAATCCACCACCTACATGACCCACGATCTAAGAAATGAAGTATGCAGAGCATTATCATGTTAGTATATTAATCAGAGAAATATGTGAGAGACAATGATAAAATTAGAAGAATATGTGACTCAAGCACCAAATTAACTCAAGATCCTTGTTTTCCAGGCATGTTTACCATTGTGAGTCACAAGACAAGATTATGAGGATTAATAACATATTGCCTACCAGATATATGAGAAATTCAACAAAATTCAAGAAGGATTACAAGAACAACATCCTCACAAAAATAAGTAATGAAACAAGTTGATAAACATCAACTGAGGTAAGTGCACCCAGAGCAACTTACAAATGAAACAAGTTGATAAACATGAACTGAAGTAAGTACCTCCCAGTGCAACTTACAAGTGGAACAAGTTGATAAACATAAATTGAAGTAAGTGCAACCTAGTGCAACTTACAAGTGGAATAAGTTGATAAACATCAACTAAAGTAAGTGCAACCCAGTGCAACTTACAAGTATAACAAGTTGATAAACATAAACTGAAGTAAGTGCAACCCAATGCAACTTACAAGTGGATTATGTTGATAAACATCAACTGAAGTAAGTGCAATCTAGTGCAACTTACAAGTGGAACAAGTTGGTAAACATCAACTGAAGTAAGTGCATCCTAGTGCAACTTACAAATAGATCAAGATGAACCCATAAAAGATGCAACTAAGTGCATAACAATAGATCATATAAAACTGATAGAAATTAATGCTGGATAGTGAAATAAACCACTAGAAGGAAATGTTGTAAGAAAACTCATAATACTTGAAAAAAACTATAATTTAACATTATCAAAGAGTTTAAGTGCATTAGATCAATCATATGATATATTTTTTTTTGTTCCTTAAACACAAGAGTTAGATGAAAGACAATCTTCCATGAAGAAAATTTGGCATAATTACAAAAACATGAACAAAAGACTAGCTAAGAAAAAATGTTTACCCCCTTTGTTTAATGAACATAATCTCCTTTCTTATGAATAATAATCAAAATGAAATATTTCCATACCATATTGTTAGAACCATTTAATTTAAACTCTAGAATCAATGTAGACATGATTAATAAAGAAAGAAATGATCAAATTATCTTAAACAAAGTGAATTATAATGAATATATAATGATAAGGATCAAGAAAAAAAATTGACTTATTGTAACTTACAATTTGAATGGTTAAACATATATTTTGAAAAAAAAATTAATGTAAATGGAAGAACAAATTTTAATAATTACAACTAATTAATGAAATAGCAATTGAAATAAGTTAGAATTGATATGATGAAAGTAGGAATGAAACGATATTAAGAAATATTGAGTAGAAAAATGTTTTAACTATTAAACTTTTTAAATGCAAATCAAGATTTAAACAAAAGTGAATAAAGTAAATAAGTTAATTATAAAACAATAAAATAATGATATTTAAGTGAGTGAAAGATGGAATAAACTAATAAACCAAAGATATCAGTTATAATCTCAGAGAATATTTTAAAAAAATATGACAAAACACTAACAGAGGAAACTGAATTCCTAGCTGCAGCTTGCAAAAAGAGGTGTTAGACATAATATATGCTAATGTATAATGATTGAAACTGAAACCACAAAGCTTTGAATGAAGACTAAAACTGAACCCTCTACAAGTAGAAAATGTTAGAAAATAAAATGTTGATAGCATAAGACTATCAAAAAAATGTTAGAAGGACAGATGCAACGCAATGGGAAATAAATGATTATAAAGCACCGGATGTTTTTATGAAGAAGAAAATACGCTGCAAAGGAGACAAGGTCAAGGTCAAATATTATTTTGTGAAGCTGTGCAATATATGGGAGAAGCTCGTCCAATGTCCAAAGTTGCAAACATATGACTTGTTGTAGTTTGGAAATGTAGCTGGGAATCAAAATGGGGTTCTCTCAAGGAAAAATTGAGTCTTCAAGTATCTTAATTTCCTCTAAAAATATCTTAGTTTCCTCTTTCACACTTATCTTTGGAGCCACTTTGTCATCTTTCTCTGGACTCAAATTCTACTCTGCCCATTTCCAAAGTTGTGAAAGTTCCTTATATCCTAGTCTCCAACACGGACATTTCTTAACAGCCTCTTGGGTATTTTCCATTCCAGTATTTTTTTTCAAAAGCTACACATCCATCATGTTTCCACCAAACCTAGTTATGCTCACATTTTAGAATGTATTCAATGCTATCAAGAAACTCCAATCCTTTTGGCGGGATAATCAAGAGAAGTCTGCATATAGAAGCGAAAAATATGATACAAAGATATGGGATGAAGGAGACGCTGCAATAAAAAAAAATATTCTGATAAAAGTAGAAATGTTGTGCAATGAAACTACAAAACTACGCAAAGAAGGAAATTTAATGCGCTAAGTAAGGATTGAACTATGCTAGAAATTAGATGCAATGCTACGCAATGATATGTGAGGAGATGTAAAACCAAAGAAAAAAGGCAATGATGCTGCACTAAGAAGGTGGAATGAAGAATTCAACGCTAAATGTATAACATGTGCAATGTAATTGCCAAGAAAGAAATTAGGGGTCCTGCACAATGTATTTGCTAAGGAATATTTCTCATGTTGAGCTAAGGAAAATGAATCAATATAAATTCAAACAAAATGCTATGGAGAGCTACAAGAGGTTGAAGCAGGGAAATAAAAAAGCTAATAAAAAATATAAAGTCTACACAATGTATAATACTAAAACCAATGAATGGTAAATGATGTGCAAGGTTAAGTTACCAGAGAATGATATAATATATTTAAACAACAATATTATGTTTAATTATAAAAAACAGCGTATGAAATATGAATAAGCAAGAATCTGAGATAACAAATGTTAGCAGAGATAAAATCTATGATAAAGAATAGAGATATAAATAAAAGGATATATAACCAACAGTTGAACTCATAGAAGAGAAATCTGAGAGATATAACATATTTTAGAAAATATATGGAAAAAAACTTGAAATATATAGATCTGAATATAAACTATAACCCTGCAAATGAGAAAGTTAGGAAAAAGGATGAAAGTGTATGAAAGGAAAACCCTTGCAGTTTCCCAACAGAGGGTAAGGTTAGTACAAGGTTTGATAAAAAATAGAACATTCAAAACTGAAATTTTCCCTTGGAGTTGCTTGACAGAGGGAGGGATTAGTACTTTTTAAAAAAACTTGAAAAATAGATGAAACAACTAAGATTTGCAAAAAAATGGAAGAGAACCTTGCAACCAAGAGTTAGATTAATAAAAAACTGATTTCTTCTCCTCAATGAACATATATTTCAACTATTTCTGCATGCACACTAAAAAAAAAAGGATTAAACCAGTTTTGATACCATGTTAGAAATATAAAAGAAAATGGAAAGGAGATGAGGAAATGATCCAAGAGAGAGTGCAAAGGAAGAGTTTTACCAAATGCAGAGAGAGAGAGAGAGAGAGAGAGAGAGAGAGAGAGAGAGAGCACCAAGGTCACCCAAAATGCTCCAAGACCAATACAAGAACTCGAGGATTTTGAAAGGGGAAAAACAAAAAAAAAAAACCTTATGAATAATATGAATGAGGCAAGGAGCCATGAAAGAGAGAGAGATCTTGAGGAAGAAGCTCATTAAAAAATTGTGAGAGAAAGAATGAGAATGAGAGAAGAAGGGAGAAGAAATCCCCTAAGAACCAACTTGTGAGAACGATCCTTAAGAAGTGAGAGAGAAGCATCTCTTAAGTATATATGAGTGAAGGAGTTTGCATGTGACTCCTATATCCTATGAGTGCCACATTCACATAAGGTGTGTGCCATGTGTAGGAATCCTCTTAAGGAGGAATATCTATTTTCCTTATTAAAGGAATTACAAATATGTGACATGTCCTCCTACTTGGATTAGAGGAAAAATATAGATTAGGATACCTTGGTTTATCCTTTAATTACATAGTTCACCAAGGACAGATTAATTTCTAACAGAACTCACTATTTCACCAAAATTTAACATTTTAGATCTAACAAAATATTATTAAGCAGGTGTTGAGGATCATATCACAAAATTACCTTGGAATATTCTAGCAACTACTTCAGCTACATAGGAAATTGAAGATACCTTGGATAGTTGTTTTAGAAGAAGCACAAGGAACATGACATATGAAGAATATTTTCTCAAATGGAAAGGACAACCTGTGGAAGATTCATCATGGCTATCAAGGGAGTAGGTTAACCATTTTGGTTTTCCTTTGAGCTCCTGAAATGTGACAAGTTCACTTCTCAAATTACCCTAGGTGTTTGATATAAGAGCATCAAGGGTGTAAGGGAAATCTTGCATCATCCAAAAATATTTTTTGTATTCTTTTCAATAAGAGCTATCTTTGTGCAGAGATGCTATTTAAGAGAATTTATTATTTTTAGGTACAAAATCATCAAACTCATCTTTTAAGCCTTTAGAGGCTTTGAAAATGGTAGAAACCTTGGCGGACTTGAGATTTTATAATCAGCCACTGTAGAGCACTTTGTGGCATTTCAAAAATTGGGTTATAATAGCCAATCGGGTCTATGGGCTATAAGTTATGGTCTCTAGAAGTTGCGCTACCTGAAATAGCAGAAAATAAAATTCCTTTAGTTGCAAAAGTTGTTCGGGGCCTATTCTATTGTAATAAAAATGACTTATAATATATTATTTATTGTCAGCCTCAAAATTTAGGGTTAAATATCTAGAACCCTCTTGGGCGGTTAAAATTATCTATATTCGGAATGCTTGTAGGGTTGTCTAGGGTAGTTTTTAGGAAATGCATCTAGTGGCTTTGGCTTGCAAAATATTGTAATGACAATGTCCATGTGGCTATGTGTGTTATATTTCTAAATATTATTATTTAATTTCATTGGAGATAATAGAAATCCCATTTCTTATCCTTACAATCTCATTGTTTTTCTCGATTTCGTTATGTTTTTTGTGTTAATAGGGGAGCACCCTTCATAAAGATCCCAAGGGGAATCTAGGTTGGTAGAGAAAAGTGGGGATTCCAATAGGAGAGGTAGCTATAGAGGAAGGGGATCTAGTAGCAAAAATAGAGGTAGTTTTGGAGGATCAGAGAGAGGATCGTACTTCTCCACAATGAAATTTTATAATTACCATCAAATTGGGAACCCTGCCTATAAATGTCCAGATAATCCTTCTTCATCCCAAGGGGATAGGAGAATAAATTATGTGCAAGAGGAAACTTCAAGTGTGAAATCATTAGAGGTGAGTTTAGACTCATAGGCTGGAGAGAACCTCAATATTAGAAGAGTTTTGCTAAAATAACCTTTGAAGGAGGATCCAAGCCAAAGCAGATCCTTGTTTAGGATAAATTGTAAGATTATGGGAAAATTCTACATGGTTGTTGTGGATTCAAGGTCCACAGATAATATAGTATTAGAAGAGGTAGTAAGAAAGTTGAAACTGCAAATAATCCCTCATAGTAATACCTATAGGGTTACTTTGCTCAATAAAGCGCAACATGTTTTAGCGAATAAACAAACTTGGGTGGACTTCACCATAGGATGTTACAAGGATAAAATATTATGTCATATCTTACAAATGTATTCTTTCCATATTCTATTAGGTAGCTCATCGCAATATGATAGAAGTGCATACCATCATGGAGAAGAGAACTCATTATCCTTCCAAAAATATGGAATCACTTATAAGATACATTCTATAGGAGGTTGAGAAGAGGGTAAGTCTAGTGGTCCTAATGTGTTATTAGTCGGTGAAAAAGATTTTTTGGACACTCTCAACAAAGGAGGATGAGTTGGAGTTGCATTGGTTGTGAAACCAAAAGAGGAGTAGAAAGAGAAAAAGGTAGACATCCTTGCAGAGGTACAAACCTTGTTAGACCAGTTTAAAGACACTATAAGTGATGGAACCCCTAATACATTACCACAACAAAGAGAAATGAGTCATCAAATAGAATTCATTCTAGGGAATTCTTTACCTAATAAAGCTTCTTACAAGATGACACCAGAGCAGAATAAAGAAATTTCCAAACAAGTTCAAGAGCTTCTTGATAATGGACTGATCAAGAAAACAATTAACCCATGTGCAGTTCCAACAATATTGTCACCCAAGAAAGGAGGGTCATGGAAATTGTGTACATACTCAAGAGCCTTCAATAGAATTACAATCAGGTTTAGGTTTCCCATTCCAATAATTTAAGACCTTATGGATTTTTTGGAAGGTGCACAATACTAAACCAAGATAGACCTTAAAAGTGGCTATCATCAAATTCAAATCAAGGAGGGAGATGAGTGGAAGACGTCATTAGAAACCATAGAGGTCCTTTATGAATGGCTTGTCATGAAATTTGGACTCACCAATGCTCGTAGTACATTCATGAGGCACATGAATGAGGTCCTCAAAGACTATATTGGAAAATTTGTAGTTGTTTATCTGCATGATATTTTATTTTTTATAAAAACTAAAGATGATCATCTTAGACATTTATAAATTATGTTAAGGAAGTTACATGATGAACAACTAACTATCAATTTGGAGAAATGTGAGTTTGTAAAGTAGGAGCTTGTTTACCTTGGCTTTGTGATATCCAAAGGTGATTTAAAGATCAATGTGTCAAAGGAGGAATAAATAATCAATTGGCCTACTCCCAAGTCAGCAAGTGAGGTGAGAATTTTCTATGGACTAGCTCATTTTTATAGAAAATTCATTAGGAAATTTAGTTGGATCTATGCACCCATTGTAGACACCATAAAAGGTGGTGCAAAACCAAAGTTTCAGTGGACAAAAGAAGAAGATGTAGGGTTTGAATTTTTGAAGGAAAAATATTCCACACATCCTATAATGGTGTTACCTAGCTTTGACAAGATCTTCACCATTTAATATGATGCAAGGAATGTTGCAGTGGGAGTAGTGTTAAATAGGGAGGGAAGGCATGTGGCCTTTTGTAGTTATAATCTCAATGAAACAAAGAGAAAATATTCATCTTATAATTTGGAACTTTATTCCCTTGTAGAAGAACTAACAAAATGGAGGCACTACCTCTTTCCCAAGGAGTTTGTATTTTTTACTAATAACCAAGCATTGAGTTTTCTAAACTCACACGAGAAACTAAAGCATAGGAACATTAAATGGGTGGAATATTTTCAGTCATACACCTTTAACATTTAACATAAAAAAGGTAAAAATAACAAGGTTGTTGATGCTTTAATAATGAAGGCACTGACTATACCATAAATTCAATTAAAGAGCATAGGGATTGATAGTTTCAAGGAGCTTTAAAAAGGATATGAAGACTTCTCTACATCTTACAAGGTATGTGAAGAGTTTGAAAAATATTTTCATAGTGACTATGTAGATTATACCTTATAAGATGGACTATTATTCAAAGGTGGGCGCTTGTGTGTACCTAGGGGGTCCATGAGATAAAAGGTAATATAGGAGAAGCATAATGGTAGTCTAGGGGGGAATTTTGGATTGAATAAAACATTGCAGTTAGTACAGAGATTGTATTACTAGCCTAAGATGCAAAGGGATATCAAAAAGTATGTATAAACTTGCTTCATCTATCAAAAATACAAAGGAACATCTTCAAATTCTCGTCTATATCAACCTTTTCCCATTCCCAATAGGCCAATGGAGTGGGTCAGAATGGATTTCATTGTTGGGTTTCCAAGGACCGAGAATGGATTTGATGGTCTATTTTTTGTTGTAGAAAAGTATAGTAAAATGAGTCATTTAATTCCTTGTAGGCTGACTCATGATATATGTCAGCTACCCAATTTGTTCTTTAATAAGGTAATCATAATCCATTTCTTACCAATTAGTATTATGTCTAACAGAAATCCCAAATTCATTGGGCATTTTTGGAAAACATTGTGGCAAAGATTGGGTACAAATTTGGCATTTGGGTCTGCATACCATGCCCAAACTGATGGGAAGACAAAATATTTTAACATGAACCTAGGGAATCTCCTAAGATTCTTGACAAAGGAGTATGGGAAGAATTGCGATAAGGTCATACACAAAGAAGAGTTGGCATACAATGATATAGTGAATAGGAAAAAAAGCTTATCTCTATTTTAAATTGTTTATAGCCTACATTTTAGGGGTGTGTTGGATCTTAGAGATCTTGTAGGATCTGAGAAGAGGAGTGGTTATGTTGAGGAATTTTCCTAATCCATGAAGGAGGTTCATGACCAAGTGAAATGAACCTTGACAGGGAATACTCAAAATATTAAGGATAAAGTTGACTTGAAGAAGAAAGATGTTCATTTTTAGGTAGGTGACTTCTTTATTGATCATCTTAACAAGGATAGACTACCCAAATGGGTCCCAAGGAAATTACAGATGAGAAGACTAGGGACATATAGAATCTTTGAAAAATTTGGTAGTAATGCATATAAGCTTGACCTACTTATAGACATAGATCTTTCCCCTATCTTCAATATGGTAGATCTCATTCCTTATAAGGGTCCCAGTCCAAATTTTGACAATGAAATTTCCTATGTTGCGGAGATAGGTCCCAAATTACTATGGTTTCCTTCTAAGTCCAACTGAGTACCAATGAATATTTTGAGCTCTACAGTGGCTAAGAAGACTAGACAAAAAATATACATAGACCACCTAATAAAGTGGAAAAACATGTCTGGTTCTTAAGCCACTTGGGTACTTGAAATTAATTTTCAGAAGTTAGGAATTGGTCTTGTACTCTTGTCAGCTGATGTTACTTGATCTCTTTTTCTACTCAGGGAAGAATGGTGCAGACGAACCTAGAGGTTAAGTGACTTCAACCCTCAAGTTTTGGTTTTAAAGATCCTCTATGGGTCATGGTGTGAATAAGGGATATTAGGATTCCATTAGGAGGTTGGAAATAGGTTGGAGTTTGTGAGATTTTTCTATGTTTGTAATGTTGTCTTGAAATTGCTCAATGAGCACTTAGACCAAATTTGAGAACCCCATAAAAATGACTTCATAGGGGTCAAAGTGTGTTTTTTAGTGTTAGGCATGGTTTTTAAATATAAATGTTTCATTCTGCACCCATAGATTGGGTCATTTCATTGAAAATGGAAAAGTTGTAAAACTTGCAAAAATGTTTCTCAAACAACTTGTGAAACTTTTCAAAGTTGCTTGACAACATCTAGTTAGTTGGGGCATTTTTTAACAATCAATTATGGGTCAAATATAATAGTTGAGACATTATGGGAGGAGGTATTTAAGTCCTTCCAAGGCATTGTAACCAGGTTGGTTGACATTTTGCACAAATTTTAATAGTGAACAAAGTGACAGTTCTGGATACCACTCTACAAATCTTGTGTAAGTGGTGTAATTTTGTGTTTAATTAATTGAATTGGATGTTTTTATAGTGTACATAGTTAGATTATATTTTTTCCTCGCATTGTATATTGTATTTTTGGTCCTTGTTAAGTTTTGTTTGTGTAAATAAAATTATTGTCTCTGGTTCATGTCCACTGGACTATACAAAGTTGGGTCTGGTGAAATGGCTCTACTTTGATCCCCCCTGTCATAACCTCATAGCCCTTGGAGGTCTGAAATTATATTAAATGTATATTATTTTCCTTTTTGTAGGAGTTTATAAAATGATGTTTGCTATTTTTAAACTCTTTCCCTAGACGAGCTCAGCCATAGCCTGGCTAGGAACAAAGAGTAATAGAGTTGGATAACTTGCAGAAGAAGACTAAATTGAATAATACAAATCACAATTATGTGTGCATAAGGTTCATATAGAGTCTTGGTGAAGATAAAAATATAATTTGAATCCATTGGAGTGGATTTCTCTTTGGAAGTTTAAAATAAAGCTAGTTCCCTTGTATATCACCCATATTAGGGTTTGGCACTGTAAAGAGGGTTGAAGAACTAAAAATCAAAAAATCCCTGAGATCTTACAAAAGGGTATCCTACATGGTGGGGTGATCACTATATTTTTTCCAATAATTTTGAGTCAGAGCTCAAAAACCTCAAAGTTACGGCTAATAGAGACGTATAAGCCTAGTAGACGTAAAAAGGAGGAATCTTGAAAGTGATAAAACAAAGGTATAAAGGTCATACAAGATGGGAATACTAGTGACTAAGTTGATTATTTTGGAATCCCTAGGCTCCTATAAGATGAATGTGGAAGGGCTGGGAAGTAGGTTGTGAACTTACCTTGTTGAGTTCAATCTAGAGATTTGTGAAACTTGACTTGATAGAGAAGCACTAGGAGAGTAGGAGGGGAGGGATTTTAAACCACCTAAGTTAGTAGGGTTTATTATTTTAAGAATCCCTAGAAGGTCCTATAAGAGATGTAGAGAAGAGCTCAGATTAGCTCATTTCAGGTGCCTCCCTAAAGAGTAAATACAAATAAATCTAGTGCATTGTCTCTAGTGCCTACTTTATAGGCTATGTACAACAACTGATAGAAGAGTGAATTTTTAAGGTTCAAAATAAATGAGGAAAAAGGAAGGGTATTTATATTTAATCACATAGTTGAAATGGATAAATTTAGTTTGTGAGAAGGTCTATCTCATAGACCATATTTATTAGATCATGGATGTGTGTGTGTGTGATGGGGAGGTTCTACTTTAAGAGCTTCCTTGATCTTCCTAAGGCTCTTTCTTAGCCTTCCTATGTAAAATTATCTTTACCCTAACTAGAGGATTCTTTCATCAATCCCCTACTCCACCAAATCTCTCCAATCAACTTCAAGCACTCTCAACTTCTTCACAAGTCTTCTATGCACTCATGGGTCCTATCCAAGAAACTATGTTTTCAATCCTTCTTAGGCATGGTAACTAGGTGTTAAAACTCTTCCTCCATAATTTCCAATAGGATTTTAGATCCTTTTCACTAGTCCTTCAAGGGCTTTTAAATCTAGTTGTTGATTTCCTATGTTTTAGGCCTTGTAGCCCTTTTTCTCAATTAGGCCTCCTAAAACTTGAAATCTTGGAATTTATCCTTATTTCCCTTACCAAAGCTCCAAATTAACCTTTGATTCATTCTAATATAAACCTAGGATTCAATATTTTCTAGGTATTGGCTCCTCGAAGTGTCTGTACACTGTACTTTCAGCAAACCCCTATTTTTAAAGGTTTTTAGGGCATGTAGACCAGTTTGCAACAAAAGAGTTCAAGATGAAATCAGATGGTATCATCTTCTCCTTTCCTTTCAAAAAAATGACCACATCACATGCATCTACACTCTCCAACTTAGAATTGGCACAAACTAATCCGTCCAACCATTCTTTATCCCTCTACAACACTCCAAGCTCCTAGCTGGGTAACCATAGACTCACCTAGGGCTTACAGGTAAAATTAGATCATTTACATAAAACAATCCCTAAAGACATATTTACATATTATAAAGGGTTCCCTTCTTGATTCCTAGTGTCCATAAGGATTAAATCACTATAATTCAAGTAGGAGCCATATTTACATAACTACCTTTGTTCATGTCAGCGAACCAGTGAAAACAAAAGAATTTAAAAAATGCTAAGGAAATGAATGTTTTTTTAAAAATAAATTCCAAAAATAACATATACATAACAATAAATTAAAAATAAATGCATAATAGATGACCATTCAATCCATTTGAGTGTGGATTAAGGCTAAAAAGTGACTATGTGTGACCAAACCATTGCTTCTTCCAAATTAGTCCTTACAATCTGACAACCAACCTTTCAATTAGGGTTTATTTAGTCTTATATAGTGCTCCCCCATATTATCATACCCTAAGTTCAGGATTTAGACCCATTTAAGGTTGTTTGCAACTTTTTAGGAAAGTTCTCATGACAACTTCTCAAAGTTGCACAATTGTCATGAGCAACTTTTGCAATTTTTGCAAACTTATCTCTCCATTACTCCCAACTTGCATAGTTGGATTCTAAATCAAAATTTCTGGTCAAAAACCATGTCTAGACCTCATATAACCTCTTACCTTCCATTTTTGGATTTCGGTCCACATTTTGAACAACTTTGACTCTTGTAACACTTAGTGCAAAAATAGACTAACTAGGACCTTTTGGATTAAACAAAAGACATGAACCTTAAAAATCCTATTTAAACATCACTCCACACACATTAGGACTTTATCATAGTCCTTATTCATTTTTGGTTGGCTAGAACCACCTACAAGCCAAAATTGAGTTAGGATCTTTCCTAGGACCTTCAGGTGCTCCTGCACCATTCTCGCCCTGCAACAAGAAAGTTAAGTTACCTAGGGTGTGATGAGCTATAAGACGAATCCATGATTATTGAAATAACCCTCTACTATCCAAGTATCCTTTTATTGTTTTTGATGCTCCCATTTGACTAGATGCTCCATGTAGATCTTGTGTCTAGTCTTCTTCTTCAATCTAGAATCTAGGACCCTTTCAGCTTGAGGCTTAGATTGGAAAGGTACATTATATTCTTTCACATCCTTTTCCATGTTTGTACTATACTTTAGCTCATCTACATCTGGACCTTTTTATTTAGTTAAATCCTTCACATTAAAGATAGGAGAAATTGATAGCTCCTTGCTTAGATATAATTTGTAGGCATTAAGGCCATACTTAGCCAATACCTTACATGGGCCAGCTCTCCTAATCTGAAGCTTGCTAGGAATTCCCTTTTGTAGTCTAGCTTTGCTAGGGTACACCATCTCCAAGTCTCCTACTTCAAACTGTAAGTCTCTCCTCCCTTCATCCACCTTAGCTTTTAGCTTTTGGTTTGCCTCCATTAAAGTCTTCTTCACCTTCTCATCCACCTATCTCATAGATTTTGCAAATTCATATGCATGTCCAATAACTCCTTCATGACCCTTTAACTCTCAGAGCTCACAAATTCCCCTTGGATGTAGTACATACACAACTTAAAATTGATCTATGGATCTATTTGTACTATTATTATAGGAAAATTCAGTCTGTGGGATTACTTGATCCCATCCTTAACCATACTCCTTGGTCAAACATATTAACAAGGTCCCAAGCACCTTATTTATTACCTCTATTTTACCATTTGTTTGAGGATGATATGCATAACTATGTGCCAAATTGGTTCCTAACCTCTTCCAGCGTGTTTTCCACAATTGCCCCATTAACTTCACATCCTTATCTGAGACAATGTTGATTGGTAGGCCAATTATCCTTACCACTTCTCTAAATAAGAGTTGAGCAATGTAACTAGCATCATTGATTGTATTACAAGGGATAAAGTTAATCATCTTGCTAAACTGGTCCACCACAACATATACTCTATCCAAACCAGTCTTAGTTCTAGGAAATCCCACTATAAATTCCATGCTTATGCACTCCCATGGCCTATTAGGTGTGGGTAAAGGCTGATAAAGTCTTGCATTTGAAGAGGTACCATTATATTTTGTAAAATCACACATTGTTCCACATATCTCCTCACATCCTTTTGCATTTTAGGCCAATGATAGAATTTTTCCACTAGATCTAAGATCTTATTCAACCCAAAGTGACCACTTAGGTTGTCATTATGCTTCTCTTGAATGATATTTTCCCTCATGGATCCCCTTGGAACATACAATTTTTTCCCTTTAAATAACAAACCATACTGTAGGGTGTATTCAACATATTTACTATGAAAGTGATTATCAAAATAAATGCATACCTTGTGAATCTCTAAGAAATCTGCATCTCCTACATATAAGTCCTTGAATCCTTCAACTCATATGCTCTGCAATTGGATTTATTGGACAATGAGAAATCTCCTACTAAGTGCATCTGCAACTTTATTGTTTAACCTCTTCTTGTGTTTGATGGTGAATGTGTATAATTGTAGAAATTCCATCCATTTGATGTGCTTAAGACTGAGCTTTTCTTGAGTGCTTATATATATTAGGGCTTGGTTATCTATGTATACAATAAAATCCTTTGGCAATAGGTAATTCCTCCACTTTTTGAGATCTTGGACCAATGCATAAAGCAAAAAATTATAAGATGAATATCTTGACTTAGCTTCATTTAACCTTTCACTAAAGAAGGCTACTAGCCTCCCTTCTTGACTCAACACTTCCCCCGTAGCTATATTTCTTGCATCACACTCCAAACAAAATAATCTATCAAAATAAGGAAGCATAAGGATGGGTTGTGTAGCTATCTCCTTCTACAACTTATCAAATCCTTCATTGGCTTCCTTGGTCCATATGAATGTGGTCCTAACTCCACCTTTTATGGTATCTAGGACAGGTGCACAAATATCACTAAAAATTCTCACAAACTTCCTATAAAACTGAGCCAAACCATGGAAGATTTTCACTTCTATCCCTATTTTTGGAGTATGCCAACTTAGGATTGCTTCTACTTTTCTTTTGTCCATTTTTAGATCACCTTGAGAGACTACAAAACCTAGGTAAACAAGTTATTTTTTCATGAAGTCACTCTTTTCAAGGTTAATGGTCAACTTCTCCTCTTCGAGTTCCTTCAACACAAATTATAGGTGTTTCATGTGCTTCTCTTTTGTCTTACTAAAGATGAGGATATCATCTACGTATACTACTACAAACACACCTGTATAATCTTTTGGGACTTCGTTCATTATTCTCATAAATGTACTATGTGCATTTGTAAGCCTAAATGGCATTACGATCCACTCATAGAGTCCCTCTATGGTTTTAAAGGAAGAATTCCACTCATCCCCTCTTTCATCCTTATTCAATAACATCCACTCTACAGGTCTATTTTTGAGAAGTACTTAGCACCCCCAAGATAATCCATCAAGTCTTCTATTCTAGGAATATGAAATCTATACCTAATTTTTATCCTATTTATTTCCCTTGAATCAGTACATGTCCTCCACTTACCTCCCTTTTTAGGTGCCAATACCACTAGAACATCACATGGGTTGATGCTCTTTCTGATTAGTCCTTGGTCCAAAATCTCTTGGACTTGCCTTGCAATCTCTTTGTTTAGTTCTAGTGTCATCTTGTAAGCATCTTTTTATGTAATGATGCCCCTACCAAAAAATCAATCTGATGAGTGGTTTCTCTCTATGGAGGTAGAGAGGATGGTTTCCCTTCACAAATGATGTCTTGAAATTGGTCTAGTAATTGTTTGACTTATGCAGGCATAGGTGCTTGTTCTTATGTCTCTTCCTCCTTTGGTTTCACAATGATGACAAACCCAATCCCTTCTTTCTTCATATTACTTAGTAATTATTTCCCAGTCATTAGGAGTGTATTGGAGTACATACTCTTCAATGTTTCCTCCTCTATCAAGGACTGTATCTTATATGTGACTCCAATCTTCTTGAATGAGCACTTATTCTCCTTGCCATGGTGGACTACTTCTCTGTCATACTACCATGGTCTTCCTAGTAACAGATGGAAAGTGTCCATAGGTAAGAAATCACATAGTATCTTGTCTTGGTACCCTCCTATGGCTAACTCAACCCACACTTCCTCATTAACCAATATGTTTTTCCCTTTGTTTAGCCAAGTTACCTTGTAGGGATATGCATGGGGTATCTTGTTTAACTTAAACTTCCGCACTACGTCCTCTGAGATTACATTATCTATGGATCCAGAGTCTATAATGACTCTACAGACCTATCAAAGGATCTTTCATTTGACCCTAATGAGGGCTCTCTTCTGCTTGTGTTTTTCTTTACCAGGATCCTTGAGAAACACTCTCTTAAGCATGAGACTCTCACCCTTCTCTGAATCAAGAGTTACCTCTGACTTTACATGAGTGTCTTCTTCATGGAAATATGCTATTTTATTCTCACCATGTGAGGATGATGCCTTATCTGGAAATCTATAGGCAAGGTTTCCTATTTTCCCACAATGGTAACATTTGATGCTAGAAAAATATAAACTTCAGCTAGAGCCACCAGTCCTTCCTCTTCCACGAATGTTGTAACTCCTACCTCTTCCAAAGCCACCTCTATTGTTTGGCTCATTTACTTGTTAAATCAACTTAGAGTCTCCTTGAATTCTATGTTCATTACCTATACCACTAGAACCTCCTCTATGTCCACCTCTGAAATCTCTGTCTCTTCCTCTGCCCCTAGAGCTAAATTCTTGCTTCTTATTTCTTTCCTCCACATTGAGGGATTTCTACACAACCATGGATATTAGTAAAGGTAAATAGACTTAGCTCTTCTTCAATGCTCCATTTAAACCCATTGAGGTATCATGTCACTCTGATACTTTATTCTTCATGTACCTTGGATCTAGGGCACAACTTTTGAAACTCCTCTGTATAAGAGGCAAAATCCATCTCCTTATGTCTGAGATTTTATCTCTTCTTGTTTACATGGATTGCATGATCATTTGGTAGGTATCTTTCCCTGAACTTAGTTACCATAGCCTTCCAATTAACTATAGGATTCTTTCCTTCCCTCTCTTTCTTCTTGTAGGAGCTTCCACCAAGTTAGGGCTTGTCCCCTCAACCTAGACTTGGCTATCTTCACTTTTTAATCCTCTGTAATCCCATCACATTCAAAGTGATTCTCCATTCCTTCAATCCATTCCATAACTAATTTTGCATCCATTCTTCTAGTGAACACATGTATGCCTTCAAGTTATTTAACACTCAATATTTTGAGTGCTTTGAGGAAATTTTCCTTAGGTAATGGTGGGTCTTGTTCTGGTTCCACATCTTCTTCTCTTTGTGCTTTTCCCTTACCTTTATCATCCTCTAACTGCTCCTTCACTTTGTCTGTAGTCTCTAAAAATTCTACTAGTCTTAGCTTTGTTGCCTTCATAGCTTCCTCTATAATTCTATTCTTCTCTTTCTTCTCTATCAAATCCTTTGCTAACTCTACATTTATCACTATGGTAGTTTCTCTTATTGACTCACTTAACTCTAACATACACAACACACTTCCCAAGCCTTTCAATGGCTTTGATACCACTTTGATTGGAAGATTCTACTACAAGAGATTCCTTTTTTTTCCTAAGGATCTTTCTTAGCCTTCCTAGGGAAAATTATCTTTTCCCTAACCACAAGATTCTTTCTTCAATCCCGTACTCCACTGAATCTCTCCAATCAACTTCAAACACTCTCCACTTCTTCACAAGTCTTCTATGCACTCATGGGTCCTATCCAAGAAGCTATGTTTTCAATCCTTCTTAGGCATGGTAACTATATTTCCAACTTCTTTCTCCATCATTTACAATAGGCTTTTCGATCCTTTTCACTAGTCCTTCAAGGGCTTATAAATCGAGTTCTTGATTCCCTATGTTTTAGGCCTTGCAGCCGTTTTGCTCAATTAGGCCTCCTAAAAATTGAAATATAGGAATTTCTCCTAATTTCCCTTAACAAAACTCAAAATTAAATTTTTATTCATTCTAAGATCAATCTAGTCTTCAAAATTTTCTAGGTCTTGTTTCCTCCAAATGTCTGTACACTGTACTTTCAACAAACCCCTATTTTTAAGGGATTTTAGAGCATGTAGACCAGTCTGCAACAAAAGAGTTCAAGATGAAATAAGATGGGCTCATCTACTCCTTTATTTTAAACCTCATGACCATGGCACATGGCCCTACACTCTCCAACTTGGGATTGACACAAACCAATCCTTCCAACCATCATTTATCCCTCTGCAACACTGCAAGCTCCTAGCCAGGTAACCATGGACTCGCCTAGGGCTTGTTGGTAAAATTAGCTCCTCTACATAAAACTATCCCTAAAGACATATTTTCATTGTATACACAGTTCCCTTCTTGATTCCAAGTGGCCAAAAGGATTCAACTATTGGAATTCAAGAAGGAGCCATATTTACATAACTACCTTTATTCAGGACAATGAACCAGTGAAAACAAAAGAATTTAGAAAATGATAAGGAAATGAAAAAAAAATTTAAATCAATTCCATAAAGAGTATCTACATAACAATAACTAAATCCTCAATTCATAATAGATGACTGTGCAATCCATTTGAGTGTGGATGAAGACTAAAAGGTGACTCTGTGTTACGAAAATAGTGCTTCTTCCAAATCAGTTAGTAGAATCTGACAACCAACCTTTCAATTAGGATTTAGTTAGTCTTATATAGTGCTCCCCCATGTTCTCAGACTCTAAGGTCGGTCTTTAGACCCATTTAAGGCTATTTTCAACTTTGTAGAAAAGTTGCTATGACAACTTTTCAAAGTTGCAAAGTTGTCATGAGCAACTTCTGCAATTTTTGCAAACTTGTGTCTCCGTTACTCCCAACTTGCATAGTTAGATTGAAAATAAAAAATTTTGGTTCAAAACCATGTCTATACCTCATATAACCTATTACCTTCCATTTTTGGAGTCCACTCCACATTTTGAACAACTTTGACTCTCTTAACACTTAGTGCAAAAACAGACTAAGTAGGACCTTTTGGATTAAACCAAAGACATGAACCTAAAAACTCCTATTTACACATCACTGCACACACCTTGGGACTTTATCATAGTCCTTATTCATTGGTGGTTGGATAGAACCACCTACAAGACAAAATTAAGTTAGGATCTTTCCTAGGACCCTAAGGTGCTCCTGCACTAGTGTGTGTACATACATACATACAAACATACATACATACACAAATATATGTGTGTGTGTGTGTGTGTGTGTGTGTGTGTGTGTGTGTGTGTGTGTGTGTGTGTGTGTGTGTGTGTGTGTGTGTGTGTGTGTGTGTGTGTGTGTGTGTGTGTGTGTGTGTCTTTAGAAGTTCTTCCTAGTTTTCTAGACCTCACCCATGTTGCTGACAACTTTTTAAAACCCAAATGATGAAATGAAAAGGGTTTATTAAATAAATTTTTAGCTTTCCACCAATATAAATTATGCCTTATTTTCAATTTAATAAATAACTATTATTGATTTTTTACATGCATTATGACTAAAGTTCTTATTGATACATAGATTGAAAAACATCTATAACTTTCAAATGGTTTCACCTTTTTTGAATCCTAAAGATGCACCACATTCCATGCTTTGCATACTATAGTAATAATGAAAAATTAAATTTCTTAAAGTTTTGACCAAGTTATGGTGGCTAGAAATACTAGTTTTTATATTTTTTAAATGTTGTAGTAAAAAAATCATAAGTAATTATTTACTTGGAAAAAATTACAAAAAATATACAACACATGTCGAACATGATTCCTCTATTTATATTTAAAAATTTTATATTAAAATAAATTCATTTTGATTATACTTAGGCTAGTTAGATATGTAGCTTCTTTTTATCCTTTTTCCTATAAAATTAGTAATACTACATTGAAATCAAAATTTCACAAAATAGTTTTTTTTTTTATCAAAAAAACAACTAATTGCTTAGAAACTACATTAATTTTTTTACAAATTTTGTTCTTACATATTTTTGAAATAACATTGATACCTATTCAAATTTTCATGTCAAGTTGCCTAAAGCTATTTTAATAATTTTCATTGACACTTATGGGCCTTGTTTGGACCACCATGATACTACGCATACCCAATAGGAAAAATAAATGCAAGGGATAGACAACTTATTAGCCCAATTGGTCAAATATATAAAATAACTCACCTCACAAGATCTTTACATATCTATAAAGGACCATAAAAAAACTATTGAGACATTGAAGACCAACTGGCACTATGAAATTATGACAACTGTGCATTTAGATTAGATACCACATCGACATCAAAAGAATGCATATGAATCTATAAGTAATTTGTGTTCCATAAAGACATGCAAAACCTCAAGTTAGAGGGAAATGATAAACAAACAAAAAACCCCTTAGTAGGCTTTTCACTTTCAAAATCCCTTTTCAAACCCTAGATTATCTAATTAATTTCATCATAGATTTCCTTTTTTCTATGCTTAATGTTATTGGTTTATGAAATCCTAATCTAATCGATGGGATTCTGTGTACAAAAATTTATGCCATTGGTCTTGAAGGAGAGCAGTGCGAAGGAAAATCTTCTTAAATCATTTTGATATTTTTTTTTCTATCAAAATACTTTGAGGCATGTAGCCAAGGTTTAATGTTATGTGATAATTCTATATTAGATATTTTTGGAATTAATCCCAACTACCAAATTTAATGCCCTCCGTATTCTTCCAGTGAAATGATTTTTTTGCCCATACTTGCCAGCTCTCTTCCAGCCCGGACACTATTTAATATTCATTGTTTAAAATGAAATATTTTAAAAATCTTTCCCAGACTTTGCTGCTAAATCAACATTTATTTTTATTTAATGTTTTTGCTGGACTCTCCCGTAGCTTCCAAAAAAATCAAAGTTTTTGATTTATAGTTGTAACATATAAAATAGATGATGTTGAATGATGTGATGTTACTAAAATGTAAAGGAGAAAATTGTGATTTATTGTTATTTATGTTGATTTCCTTAACCCCACTTTACACTTACTTGAATTTAATTGATTGTATATTGCAATTGTGATTGTGATTAAGGGAAGATAAGATGCTCCTTTCTTTCACCCTCAAATATACAAATAGGAGATCCAATTTTGATCAACCCCAAAGGGGTTAACACACAAATGAATCCACTATTTGGAAAGAGACCAAGAAAGGGGGATCTTAAATTCTATAAATTGATTGATGAATATGATTAATGACAGTAATTGAAAAGAATAGAAGAAAGTACCAGCCTTCCAAAATGGTAGATCAAAGATTGTTGTTTTTTGAGATATGTAGACTATTTCTGGTGATGCTGATAGTTGATACCGAACCGGAACACAAAGACGGGAAAAACCCAGAAATCTTTTTCCATTCCGATGTCATCTTATGAAAAGGTTGACCCTGTACCACTTTTTCCAACTCTAAAAGTTTCCCTGTTCACACAGTCTGAAATAAAACCGAAAAGGGTATTCAAATCTGGCCTCAGATCTACAGTCCCAAACCTGTACCTGCAAGAAAAATGTTTGTTTTTTGTGGGAGAGGGGTTTGCCTTACTCAAACCCCAATTTAGGAATTAACCTTGAAATCAATATTTGAAATAAGAATGCTAGCAAGTAGTAGAATTGAATCTAACAATGAAGCTATGATATTGAATAGATATGCAATTGTAATTCAA
>MU227766.1:573568-589999 GCA_018584345.1 Thuja plicata
ATCTAGGATTTGAATGATGAATCTTGAATGTTTGCACCTAATCCCTTCAAAGGCTTGAAAGCTTGAATCCTTGATCTTCAATGGAGAACTTGAATGCTTGAGAAGAAGACTTGAACACCTTGAGAGCAATGGATGCTTGAGAAAAATCTTGATTAGAGCCTTTTGCACTTGGAAGACTTAGTTCGCTTGATGATGGTTAGAGGAAATGAGAGGAGAAGGCTTCCTTTTATATGAAATTAGGGCACAATCTTTTAAGGAGGCCTACATAGGATAATTAAATCATCATTTAAGCCTTTACCCCTAGGAGAGGACCTATATTAAATATAATTTAGGAATCAATCATTTCGAAACCTGAAATAGCCGACCCAGAAGTGGGAGAAAACTTTTTGTGAAGACCGACATCCCGGAAACCAAAAGTTCCCAGGATTTGGACCCTGGGACAGGGTCGAGGTCGGCCCTGTCCTAGGATAGGGTCAAGGTCAACCCTGTCCTAGGTTAAGGTCAAGGTTGACCCTGTCCTAGGAGGTTGACCCTGTCCTTGAATCCCAGAAACACAGGTCTATATCCCAGAATGCAAAAATAAGGTCATAAAATGGTGGAAAGAAGGGCAGATCAGGGGGATGATGTGATGGAGGTCAAATACATCCCCTAAGGAGGGCTAAACGCTCTTAACATGGAAGTGATTCCATTTTAAGATGATAAAATAGTTAAAAAGAAGACAATGAATAGTAAATAGGGTATGAAGAAAAAAAACAAGAACATGGGTTTCTTTTTAATTTTCTGAAGAACAAATTAGAGCCCAAGCTCTGTCAAAAATCTGGGTGTATAAGTGTTTTCTATGTATGAATGAGCTTATCAAATCTGTTTTGTTTATTTTATCTTTGTTTGTCTCTGCATCTTGAGTCTATATTTGGTATCAGAGCTAAAGGTTAATCAAGAACAGATTTAAGAGTTGAAGATTAGTGGGTTGAATATTTCAAAAGCTTTTGAAGGAGAAAGTTTATTTTTCAAAATTTGTAGGCAACAATGGCAAGCAAACGCTTGACAAATCCACAGATTCCACAGTTCAATGGGAAAAATTATGATTATTGATCCATAACAATGAAGGCACTCTTTTCTTCTCAAGACTTCTGGGATCTAGTAGAGAATGGTTACCCAGAACCAGCTGATGCAGCAGCATACAATGCTCTGACTCAAGCAGAGAAGGATTTATTGAGAGATAATAGGAAGAAGGATTCAAAAGCTCTATTCTACATTTTTCAAATAGTGCATGAGAGTATTTTTCTAAGGATTGCAGCAGCAACTAAGTCCAAGCAAGCATGGGATATTCTCCAAACTGCATACCAAGGTATGGCAAAGGTGAAAACAACAAAGCTACAAATGCTAAGAAGGGATTTTGAAACAATTTTCATGAAGGAATCAGATTCAATAGACTCTTTCTTCACACAAGTGATGAGTTTAGTCAATCAAATTAGATCTCATGGTGAGACACTAGAAGACAGAATAATTGTTGGAAAAAGTTTGAGGAGTTTACCCACAAGGTTTGAATCCATAGTTGTGGCCATAGAAGAGAACAAGAATCTCTCATAGTTTTCAGTGGATGAACTTCATGCATCACTCATTTCTCATGATCTTAGGCTGAATAGGTCAGCAAATTTAGGTTTGGAGAATGCATTCAAGACACAATTCTCAATCAACAATGGTAGAGGCAGAGGAAGAACAAATTTCAGAGGTAGAGGAAGAAATTCTTGTAGAGGTTGAAGAGGCAGCCCACTAAACACAAGTGGAAGGGGAAACAGTCTGTCAAGTTCAAGTGGAAGAGGTAACAACCAAAACCCAAGTCAATACTCATCACAAAATCAGTCTCAAAGCCGAAGGTATGACAAATCCTCAGTCCAATGTCATTATTGCAAGAAATTTGGGCATTATATGAATGAATGTAGAAATAAACAATATGATTTTAGACAACAAAATGTGAATTTCATGAAATAAACCCAAAATCAAAAATCAAAATAGGGCACTATGTTTTTGGCATGCAATGTTGCACAAGCAAGTGAAAAAGATTTATGGTTTTTTGATTCGGGTTGTAGCAATCATATGACAGGGAATTTAGAAATGTTTTCTAGTTTGGATTACAGTATAAAATCTGATGTAACTTTGGGTAATGACAATAAAATAGAAGTGAAAGGAAAAGGCAACATAAACATTCTAACCAAAATGGGGGAGAAGAAAAATATGACTGATATCTATTTTGTTCCTGATTTAAAACACAATCTAATGAGTATTGGGAAGCTTATTCAAAATGGTTATAGAGCATCTTTCAAAAATAAAGAGTGCACAATTTTAGACAAATACCCAAGCAATCTGCTCATAGCAAAGGTTCAAATGAAAAACAATAGGATTTTTCCTTTAAGGATAAAACTGGAATTGAATATAGAGTTTTCTCAAAAACACAACTCAATGAACCTACAAGTGAATGAAAGAAAAGTTGCAGCACCTCCTCAAGTAATTTATCAAGCAGAAATTAAAGATGAAAATTGGTTATTACATCTAAGATTTGGAAATTTAAATTTTGCAGCTCTAAATCTAATTTATAAGAAAATCATGGTGAAGGGATTACCTCTAATTAAAAAACCAGAAAGAGTATGTGAAGGGTGCATCTTAGGAAAGCAACATAGAGAAGCATTTCTAGTCGGTATGTCAATGAGAACCAAGGAACCTTTGGAGATAATTCATTCATATTTGTGTGGGCCAATGCAAACACCTTCAATAGGTGGAAGACTCTAATTTTTGACATTCATAGATGACTACTAAAGAAAAACATGGGTTTACTTTCTAAAGCATAAGAGTGAGGCACTTGAATATTTTTGTCAATTCAAAGCACTCAAAGTATTGAGAACGAATAGGGGTGGTGAATATATTTCAAATGATTTCATGAGATTTTGCAAAGAGCATGGAATCCACAAGCAATTTGCCACAAGGTATACCCCACAACAAAATGACATAGCTGAAAGGAAAAATAGAACAATCATGAAAATGGCTAGAAGCATGTTGAAAGCCAAACATTTGTCAAATGAATATTGGGCTGAAGCAATTTCATGTGCAGCCTATATAATGAATAGATGTCCAACCAAAAGTGTCAAGAATATGATTCCAGAAGAAGCATGAGTGGAAGAAAACATAATGTTGGTCATATGAGAGTATTTGGATGTGTTGCATATGCTCATATACCAGATGAATTGAGAAGGAAATTAGACAACAAAGGAGAAAAAAGTATTTTTGTGGGATATAGTGATTAATCTAAGGCATATAAGCTATACAATCCAATCAGCAAGAAATTCATAATCAGTAGAGATGTGCAGTTCATAGAAGATGAAGCATGGGATGAAACTTTGGACAAAACAATCAACATAGTAGCCGACATACCACAAGAAGAAAATAAAGAAATTATGCTAGCAGGTATTCCTCCAAATGTGACTCCTCCCACTCCTAATCAAGGACAACAAAGTGGTGCTCAAATGACACCTTCAACAAGCACAAGGACAGCCTCACATATTCAAGCAATCACACCTTCAAGTGGACAACAAACACCAATATCACAAGGAACACATAGTGCAGGCCCATCAAACCCACATTCAACAAATTCAAGTGACATATCCAATCCCACATTAACAAGTATGTGAAGACAAAAAATCAGAAGTTTAAGAAAGATTTATGAGCAAAATGATGGTGAGAGTAACACAGATCATAATTATCTTTTTGCATTGTATTCACATGTTGATGATCCAATTCATTTTGAAGAAGTAATTAAAGAAGAAAAATGGATAAATGCAATGGATGAAGAAATTGATGCAATTGAAAAGAATGAAACATGGGAGTTGGTGAGTCTTTCAAAAGGAAAAGAAGTCATAGGAGTAAAGTGGGTTTACCAAACTAAATTGAATGCAAATGGAGATGTTCAAAAATATAAAGCAAGACTAGTGGCAAAAGGATATTCACAACAACCCGGGGTTGATTACAATGAGACATTTGCACCAGTGGCTCGTTTGGACACCGTGAGAACAATATTAGCCATAGCAGCTCAAAACAAGTGGGCAGTATATCAAATGGATGTGAAATCAGCATTTCTCAATGGTATTTTAGAAGAAGAGGTTTATGTGGAGCAGCCACCTGGGTATGAGATTTTGGGTCATGAAAACAAGGTTTACAAGCTTAAGAAGGCTCTCTATGGACTCAAACAAGCCCCGTGAGTGTGGTATAGTAGAATTGACTCTTACCTTTTGCAAAATGGCTTCAATAGGTGCAGTAGTGAGCCCACATTGTATACCAAGATGAATGAGAATGGTGAGATTATGATTGTTTGTTTATATGTTGATGACTTGATCTTCACCAGTGATTTATCAATTGACATGTTCAAATCAGCAATGAAGGAAGAATTTGAGATGACTGATTTAGGATTAATGAAGTATTTTCTTGGCATTGAAGTAAATCAGAATGATAAAGGTATTTTTGTTTCACAGTCAAAGTATGCAAATGACATTTTGAAGAGGTTTAACATGCTGAATTACAAATCAGCCCCAACACCAATTATGATAGGTTTAAAATTGAGTAAATATGACAAAGGAGATGATGTAAATCCAACCTTATACAAAAAATTAGTTGGCAGCCTTATGTATTTAATAGCCACAAGGCCAGATATAATGTTTGGAGTTAGTCTCATTTCAAGGTTCATGGAGTCTCCAAAAGTTACACATTGGAATGCTAGAAAAAGAATTTTAAGATATGTGAGCGGAACAAAGAATTATGGGATTCAATACTCAAGCTCAAATGAATTCAAACTCATCGGATACACAGAAAGTGACTGTGCAGGAAGCATAGATGATAGAAAGAGCACTTCAGGCTATGTTTTTCACTTTGGAACAAGGGTAGTTTCATGGGCCTCAAAGAAACAACCGATTGTCACTCTTTCATCTGTTGAAGCAAAGTATGTAGCAGCCACAAGTGCAGCATGTGAAGCAGTTTGGATGAGAAGAATTTTAAAAGATCTCAGCCAAGAACAAGAAGAACCAACAAAGATTTATTGTGACAATAATTTAGCCATAGCATTGTCAAAAAATCCAGGTTTTTACAAAAGAAGCAAGCATATAGACACAAGGTATCACTTCATCAGGGAGCTGATCAACAATGAAGAAATCTACTTGGAATATTGTAGATCTTAAGATCAGTTAGCTGACATCTTTACCAAGGCACTGGGAAAAGAAGTTTTTATGCATCAACGAGACAATTTGGGAATCATAGATGGCAGTTGTGATTTAGGAGGAGTGTTGGAATTAATCCCAACTACCAAATTTAATGCCCTCTATATTCTTCTAGTGAAATGATTTTTTTGCCCATACTTGCCAGCTATCTTCCAGCCTAGACAATATTTAATATTCATTGTTTAAAATGAAATCTTTTGAAAATCTTTTCGAGACTTTGCTGTTAAAATAGCATTTATTTTTATTTAATGTTTTTGCTGGACTCTCCGGTAGCTTCCAGAAAAAGCTAAGTTTTTGATTTATAGTTAAAAAGAGGACAATGAATAGAAAACAGGGTATGAAGAAAAAAAACAAGAAGAGGGGTTTCTTTTTAATTTTCTGAAGAACAAATTAGAGCCCAAGCTCTGTCAAAAATCTGAGGGTATAAGTTTTTTCTATGTATGAATGAGCTTATCAAATCTGTTTTGTTTATTTTATCTCTGTTTGTCTCTGCCTCTTGAATCTACAGATATATGATTGTTTATTTTCATTAATCATAAATTAGCGAGACTCCTATCGTAGTTATGGGCCGTAGGCATACGTAACTGAACATCGGTTAAGAAATAATTATAAATATGTGCGTGTTGATATTATTTCAATATATATGAATCTTGTTTTGTTCATATATCAAATTGTTTAATCATAGCAGGTCTCTGTGTTGTTGTCACAACTCAATTCACCTCGCCAACGAGGAGGAAGGGCGTGGTCCTCAGGAAGCTTGGAGAAGTTTTGTTTAAGGTATTTATTTTCCTTTCAATTCGGTTTATTTAGATTAGCTTGGTTTTTCCACGTAGCTTCTAGTGTGGATTAGACTAAGATCAATTAGCTCCATTATAAAAACTTTAATTCACTGTCTGTGTGATTTGAACTTGAGTATTGTCATTAAAGTTCAGCTTGATAAAAGATTTTCTGATTTGAGTTTGGTTTGTAAGTTTTCATTAAGTTTGATTTTAATATTTGTAATTTGGTATAGATGTTACACCTTTCGAAAGATTACATTCCCCGGATTGGTGTAGGAACAAGTTGATATTACTCGTAGTCTAGCCTCAATTGTATTCACAGTTTTGTGAAAACACAATTGATGGTACCATTAAATCTAACTATCAAATTGTGCACTCTCTTTTCACGTTATCTCTTCAAAGATAGGTAATGCCCATCTTTGTATCACTTCCCTCTTATTTCATTGAGGAATTTTATGTGTGTATCTTCTCCTGTATTCCTCTAAATAGATGCCTGAATAAATAAAGAAAGAAGTACAAATTTAGGTAGAAGCTCTAGACAAAATTGAATATGCAAATTATGAGATATGAAGGTGATGCTCATGTACAGTCCGGTTTACTTGGTAGCTTCTGCATTGCGAAACAGTTGTTGGGGACATGCTGAAAATTATATTGTTGTAGCCAACCAAATTTCTCTTTTGCCAATGAAACTAAAATATGAAACATACATTTAATTAATGTTCTTTTATTAAGAAATGTTGGAATGTTATTTTAAATATTTATCTGTTATATTTTTATCATTATTTGATATGGAAAGAAGCTTAGTTTTATGTTAATTTACATGATGATTTGTACTAATTTTAAGGCATATGAAAAGTCATCTGTATAGTAGTTCTTTCCCATCACATCTTTTAATAGGATAACTCTAAGGCTTTGGTATTATGTGCTTTTCTCGAATGCTTCTCATTCTTATAGCTATGGTGCGTGTCAAAGAAGAATTTAAAGCTAGGCTATCAAGTATGAAAAATCAAATTGTAAATCTAGTAGCTACAAAGAAAGAGTTTATTAATTTTTAACGATATCACAAAGACTTCTCCTCATATAGAATGCGATGCTTGTATATTTTAGCGTAGCCAACTCAATATTTCCAATCAACATGATAGCGTTTGCTCATTTTTCTAATTATGTTTAGGATCTCTCTTCAAATAAGAAGATTGTGTCTCTTTATTGTATTGGTCATTGCTACTCTTCTTACTCTCAATACGTGGGGAGCCTACAATTTTAATTCCAATATTAGAGTTATATATATATATATATTTTGTGTCATTGATTTTTTATGCACCAACACAATTAAAATATCTTTTATTGTTGTTATTTTGATACTATTATCTATTTTTATTAATACTTTAAAGCATGGTTGTTCTTGTTAATTCTGTTATTAGTTTTTAGCAAAAAAAAATTCCTTAGTTGTTGGTCATTATTTTTATATTTGTAATCAAATCTAGATATAGATGTAGATATAAATATAGATATAGATATACATACATACATACATATGTGTGTGTCTATACATGCATACATATATATATAATAATAGTTTGCATCTTCAATCTTCTTATATCACACAATTGAGGATTAAAAAATATTCAAGATTTGAGATAATTTAAGTTCTAAATTTTCAAAACTTTTCTCAATTTTATTTTAAAGAGAAACTAGTATCTTTTCCACAATGATAAATAAATGAGAGAGAAATATTGAGTTGATTATTTTAAACGACATTTAAAAGAAACTGCAATGATCAAGAAAACAAAGAGAATTTTGTTTTAGTAATTATATAAATTGTTTTAAGCAAATTTTGTAGTTGTCAAAGCCACAAGATAATGGGGCAATAGAGACTATGTTTTACATGACACTTTGAAATTACCACTTTTTATCCTTATGTGCATAGTAGATCTCACAATGTTCATCTTCATTACCCAATAGACAAAACACTAGCTATAAACAATTAAGCACATATAAAAACAAGAACAAAAAATCATCAATATCAGATGTACTATTAAACTACTCCGTTTAACATTAATTAATCCTCAATAATAAACACTATTCAACTCAAGTGTGGACTAATTAAAAATAATTTCAACCAAGAAAAAGTTTTTAAAACCATTCCCACTTTGCGGTGTAGCCCTAAAATTATAAAAACAATTTATGTAATACTCCGTCGTACTTTGAACACCAGGTGTAATATGGATTTTGAACTTATCTTTTGTCTTTCCTTATATTTATAAAATAAAGGCAAACATTCAAACTAAAATCTAGTAGAATTCTGTGGATCGGCGGTGCGTACAAATCAACTCGTTTTTTATTGCAGAAATCGGTGCAAAACAGAGACACCAGCTATATTTTAAGTGTAAATGTTGAAAAATAGAGACACATTAACTACAGCCATATTTTAAATGGAACCACAGCGAATCCAAATTTGCCGACAGTGCAAAGGACGCCAGTGCTTTTTCTCTATACAAATCATTTTTAAACATGAGGGCACAAAATTATTCCAACAATTTTCCCGTGCGATTTGTGGACAAAGAATACTATGAAAAGGAAAATCTTGAGTTCTAAAGGAAAAATAATTATATATTTAAAAAAAAAAAAAAAAAGCCACCTGAGGCGGCTACCCACTGAGGGAGGTAGATCATAAATGTCGTCTTTTTTACCCCAGCCATCATTGGAATCAATAGGTAGGTCAAACTGAGACCACCCATCATCAGCAGCAAGCCACAAAGAATCACCATGATGGAAGTGCTCTAAGGTGTGCTCACACAAGCTTACTAAGGACTTCACTTGTCTCAATCCCCTTAGGATCCCAATCTCTCTCCTAGGACCTGTTGTGACGTTTGCACACCTCGCCCATTTCTAATGGGACCCCTTGCCTTTTGTCTGCTTGCCCCTTCTATTTTCGTTGTCTTAGTGGCTCTTAGTTTCAGTCTCTTTTAGTTCCTTGTGGTTCCTTTTGAGAATTGGTGAGTTTTGACCAAGTCCTCGATCAGAGGTAGTTTCGATTCTAAGGTTTTGTCCGATTTGGATATATTATTATTTTGATAGCAATTCTTTACAAAACCCACATAACAAGCATGAAGAGGACATGTGAAAAGGCTTTAAAAGTGGTTGACAGAGTGATGAGAAAAAAAAGCCCCTGGAAATAAAACATGAAGAAACACTAAGAAGAAAAGGAGTGTCGATTGAGGCAATGAAGAAACACTTAAAAGGAAGGATGGTCATGGAACTCCAAGCATGCAAAATATGAAGTACATGAGTTGAAGAATTTCTTAAGTAGAATCAACCGGCCTTAGATTCCTCTAAAGATTATTCCTCATCAGATTTCTTAGATTCATTGGAAGACTACTCCTTCGCAGCCTACGGCAATCGATCTGAAGATTATTTGTCATCAGCCTAGGGAAGTTCCTCGTCGGTGTCAGGTTCATCCATAGTCTATTCCTCATCAAGCACAAATAAATCTAAAGGTCTGGATTTAAATGAATTTAAATACGATGAAGAAATACAGGCTCTTCAGAAAGCGACGATGAAAGCCTTCAAATTCCTATTGGCACTGGTATCGATTCCCTTTCACCAATGATAGGACAAGTTCCTAAAGCTAGTCTAGACCCTACAGAATGTCACAAGGCTGTTGAAACTATGCATAATTTATCAGTGTTGCTGCTCATTAATTCATCATTTCCAGACAATCTGAACGAATCTGACCTTCAAACTATCCACTCTATCATCAACAGTCTGTCTCACTGTCTTCTGAAAAGTACAAGTGTCTCAAAATCAACAAATGTTGCTGCTTTCATGCATGACAAACAACTGGTTGCTGCCAACTCGGGGAAAACTGAAAAGGATTGCTTTGCTGCTGAAGGAAAGGAAGATTCGATTGGAGCAAGATCTTTTCAAATGTCTGCAAGAAGTTCATCTGTCACAAATGGTTAATATTGAGGTGGAATGAAATTTAATAAGATCTGAAATTAGGTGCCTCAGTACAAAGCTTGAAATGGAGTGGGTGTAGAGTGCGGTTTCAAGATGGAAAGGCCCATGATGCCCCCGCAAATCAATCTCAGCACAGAAGAATAGGTCGAAGTTGGCCCCGAGTTGAGCGTGGTGTTGAAAGAGAATGTCGCCCTTTCTTGCAAATGTCGAAGAGCCTCTGTCAAAGGCAACATTGAAATAGACTGTAGTGTTGAAGAGAACTCACGGGGAATGTAAACAGAATGCAAAAACAGAGTTTTTCATATGACCAAGGAGATCGGTCATGTTCCTCCTCCGCATTCATACATTGAATGCATAGCAACCTCATTCAATATGATTCATTGCTGAATAAGGAGGTATCACGACATGCACCCAAGTGCAATCTTTGCCAAGACAAGTAATTTGTAGAAGAGAGGTGGCTCGTCAGTGCACTCCCAGCCTACTACTCCAGTCATGGAAAAGAATCCATGAAACATCTGAGAAATCGTGGCCCCGTGAGGTTTTGCAAGCCAAAGTCCACCAATAAGCTCTCAATACAAGTGCGGTGCAGATGAGATGATCATGGGATATCCCTGGCATTACAGCAACACTCTGTGTGTGCTCAACACAAAGCATATTACAGAATGAAGAAAGTAGAGAATGAATATCAAAAGAACGAGATGAATTGAGGAAATGGAAATATCTGTGCACAAGTACATCTTCGAGCACAAAATCCGGGCAGTCGTGGAATCCCTGACCAGTGGGAAAATCCTTCATTCTACCAAAATGCCACCCGATAGATAAGGAGCGCACTTTCATGGATTTGAAGGAAAATCCAAAATTGTCTGCTTTCTCAAAAGTGCGCTCAGAAGAATTGCGGCGATTTTCAGAAGGTTTTTTTTTAAATTTTGGAGAGGCTTTTTTTTTAAATAGTCCCCCCTTTTATGGTCTAATTCGTGTGAACATTTTCAAAGGTAATCGAAAAGGAGCGATGATGACGAGAGGTTGAGATGGGAAATTTCGTTCAACTATTGGTCAGAAATGATTCGCGAAGATTAAATTTGATTGGAAATTTGGATTGTGATCTATTTAATGTGGTATCTTTGAAAGGTTGGAAATTTGAAAAATTGAAATTTTGGAAAATGTGAAAATTTCCAAGGTCGAAGAAATTGGGAGACATTTAAAATTCCAAAGAAATGGAAAACTTTGAAAATGGGAATCTTGGAGAATTCCAAAATTTTGGAAAGTGGGAGAAATTCTGAAAACCTTGAAAAATTAAAATCATGAAAATTTTGAAAATTCCGAACACGTGAAAAATCTGAAAAGTGAGAAAGTTCGAAACTTAGAAAATTTTTGGAAAATTCCGGAATTTCAAAAAATTCTAAAAAATTCCAAAGTTTGAAAATTCTGAAATCGTGAGAATCCAAGACTCGGAAATTTGGAAAATGAGGTGAAAATTGAAAATTCCAAATTTTGGAAATTTTGGAAAAAGCGAAAGTTGAAAAAGCAGAAATTGTGAAGAATTCTAGGAAAATCCAAAAAATTGGAAATTTAAAAAAACTCAAAAGCTGGAAATTTGAACAGAAGCAGTTTTTTTTTAATCTAAATGTAATATTAATTAAATATTAATTTATTTAATTATTAATTAAAAAACCCTCAAAAAATTAAAAAAAAAGCAACAAGGAGGAGAAAATTATTAATTAAATATTGATTTTTATCTATATTTAATTATTAATAAAAAGCGACAAGTTAATTATAAAATTTGGAAGAGTAAAGTGAAATTAAATTGCTTTTTTTTGGATTGATATTAACAGATTAAATATTGAAATTTATTCTTTTTCAATATTTAAAATTAGAAAAACAAGAGGATGGATAAAATGGAAACTTCATCATAAAGTAAAGCGCTCAGATTGGAAGTTTTTTTAAAAAAATTGGAGAAAAGCAGTGACAAGTGGCGCTTGTAGGAAAGAATCTTCGCCTAAATTAGCAGTTTCCTAAAATTAGCTCCTAGCTTTTAAAGCAGCTTTTCAGGGTTTTGATCTATATATGAAGACTCTCTCATTTTGTCATCACACAAAGTTTGAGAAAACAAGTTGATGAGAGATTTTGAGGAATCAAGAGGATTCAAGTGAAGTTTTCCTCAAAAGTTGAGCAGGATTTTGAAAAGAGAGAAAATTTCCAAACAGAAAGAAATTCATTATTTTCGAAAGACGTGAAGAATTCAAGATCAAAAGTTTCAGAGGAATTTTCCCAGTAAGTTGGTGGAGAAACATGATTTCATAAAGAAGAGAGAGATTTGACCTCTGAGAGAAAAGATGAAGAATTTGTCAGATTTTAAGAATTTCCTCCTTCTTAAGGATTTGGTCTTCTTTTTCTTTCTCCTACACAAATTCTTATGTTTGTTTTGATTTTTGTTTTGTAGGAATGGCTGAGCCAAGAGGAACAAGCATGACGAGGAAACAGTTGATAAGGAATGAACAAAGGAGTTTTTTCCCAGAATCCAAGATTGTTTCAAAGTGGGCAGAGATTGGAGATACTAATCTCGGAGGCCTAGACATGAAAGAGTTTCACAGAAGAATGTTTGGGTATAAAGATCATCAACTGACCAATTTGGCCACCCAAATTGTGAATAGTGGAATTGTGGCTACAGCTGGCTTTTCTCCAGCTTTTCTGCATTCCGAGCTGATCGTGGAATGCGCTAGGCACTTCAATTTAGGAGATAGAACAATCAAAGATTCTGATGGAAACATCATTGCAGACCTTTCTCCACAAGCAATCGCTGAGGTGTTTCGAATCCCTTCTTCCAGGAAATTGGTGTTGAAGACAAAGGAGTAGGCACATAAAGCTTTTTCTACAGGAATTCAATATTGTAAAAATGTCATAAATGACAAGTGGTTGAGAAAGAATAGATCTGACCATTCAAAGTTGCCAAAGGAGTTGGTTTGGTTGGATTTCCACAGGGAATACAGCGACTTGATCATGATGCTGAGTAGAATCTTTGGACTGCCACACTCCTATCTGTTTGATTCATGGATGTGGTACTTTGTCGAGCAAGTGGTTGAAGAGCATAATCATATGGACTGGGCAGGAATGATCAGTGACAACCTCAGTGAATAGCTGGCAAACCTGGAGCAATCACAAAAGTTTTACCTGAGTTCTTATGTCGTATACATGTTGGCACGGAATACATGATATGAGGGATTGCGATGTAAGGGAGCAATCAGAAGTGGCGCTTCACGGCTGAAAGTTCATGAGTGTTACCCTCAGTTGCATTTATGGGCCATAGATGATTATGTCCAGGTCAATGATGCCTTCACAATGCGAATTGTGAGAAGCCTGCAAAAGAAGTTACACATGAGATTGTTTGAAGGAGCAATGAAGCTAGTGGAGGAATACAGAGCTTGGTTTATTCAGTTTCCCACCTTCTCCTACATCTGAGTGCAAGGATTTTTGGCACAACCATACAAGCTGCCAAGATATCCTATAGACAAGATGGTTTTGTTAGAGCTTACTCGGCAATTGATAGTGTACGACAAGATTCAGAAAGGAAAGAAGCTGGGATTGGATTTCCCGATTTCCATAGGAGAAGATAAAGCTGAAATGTGCCCGTGTCTAAGGGCGACTGAGAGATCCCAGGATGAGTTACATTTCTTCCATCTGCCATTCTACTTAGGAAGGCCAAATTTTGATCCTTATAACAAAATCAAGTCAATGGCAGGAGCAAGGTATCAGCATAGGACACACCTTAAGGATTTTTGGGCTAATGCTGCAGATGAAAATGAGAATAAGAAAATGATGTGCTCCAGATTTCCCCTAAACATCATCAGAGCTTGCAAACTCTTTCACGTGCCTGATCAGATGAAGGAAGATCCAAATGTGCTTCAGAAAGGGTATAATCTAGAAAAGGAAAGAGTTACTTGTCCTTATGACTGGCAAAGAAAGGAGATTCCAGATCTTGATGTTTTGGCAAAACCAGTCCTGGACTTCACAAGGTGGTGGATTGAGCACCATCTTGGTAGAATGAGTATACCAAAGGAGGACTGGACTTATGAGTTATTAGGGCATCAACCACTATGGGATGAAAGACCAAAGCAAGCATCTAGGGAAAGTATTGAAGAAGGAGAAGTTTTCTCAGGGAGTGCGGAGCACACAAAGAAAGGAATATTGCTCAGGAAACACACACAAAGAGAAGGTTGGATCTCCATATTGAAGAGCCACAAAAAAAGAGACCAAGAGTAGAGGAGATGCCATCCTCACCCAGCCAGACTCCAAGTGTGCTGGAGATAGGTGCCTTTTCCAGGCGAGAAGTAGAATCAAGTAGGGGGAGAGCTGAGCAAGGAGAGAAACATGTGACGAGGTCAGTTCAGGACAGATTGAGCATTAACGCCAATGAGCGGCTTGCACCGGCAAAAAGTAAGGAACAAGATGTTACTACTGAGGAAAGTCTTGGTGTTTTCTTTAGAAGCATAATAGAGGAAGAGATTCCCACAGCTGAAGATGAGATTCCCACGATAAAGACACCATCCCCAGAGGTGATGGCAGAAAGTCCTAGAGCTGAAGAAATTGATACAAGGGTGGTGTAGGAATAGAAGCAGATGGCAGTTCAGAAGAATCAAGGAGTTGCCATTCCAGAATGGGTGAGGTAGAGGCTCCAAAGAAGTTAGGAAAAGGATGTTGACACAGCTTTCGAATTGCAGGAAATTATGAACAGGGTCAACCAATCACATGAGAAGGGAAAGGCTAAGAGGTTTGTAAAGATTGTACGAGATGAGTCTGGGTCTAGAACCCTTCAGCTTGCAACACCGGTCGTAGACAAAGCAAAGGATCAAATCACTCTAGATGAGTATAACGTGGCTAAGTTTGACTTAGGTCATGCCTCCCGAGAGTAGGTATTGGAGGAGCTTGATGATTCTACACAAGCGGTCAAGAATAAGATGAGGGGATTAGAAGAGAAGTATCAGAGGTAGAAAGGAGAGATCAGAGCATTATGCGACTACATCAGAAGTTTACCTCATCCAGTAAGGGAGGAAGGTCCATCTTTTGTCCCTCCGCTAGTTATTCCAACTGAGGTGGTAGAGAGTATAGATAGGATTAGGAGAAATTCTCAAGCGACAGAGGCTTGGATCGAGGGCATCCAAAATGAAGCCCACAAGCATGCAGCCGACTTAGTGTGAGTATACAACAAGGCATTGGCCATCCTTTCTCGGATTCAGTCCATGGAGGAATCATGGGAGGATGAGCATATCTATTAGGATGAGATGATCGCAGAATTACAGAAGTTGATGGAGACGCCCAGGCAGGTGCTAGTTGACCATGGAATCATTAAAGAGGGAGAAGCATATGATTTCACCCAATGGTATGGAGCTGTTCTTATGGCCAAGGAAATGTTTGGGCATTTCATTGAGGAATCTTCTCGGTTGAAGGGAATAGCTGAGAACATAAAGCAAGAAATCTCCAACACTGTTGCATCACTAGTATCAAAAAGGTTGTATGAAAAGGAGATAACTGTAGACAACCTGAAGAGTAAATTGGAGGATTTCTTCAGATTGAACTTCTTCACCAGGGATGATTTTGAGAACTTCTCCACCTTCTCGAATGATATGCACATTGCTCAGGATTTGTTGCCAGAATGGGAGGACAGCTCGAGGAAAGCTAAATGAGCTATAGTAGCTTTGGAATTCAAGCAGGAATCAACACTGAGTGTCAGTGTAGATGAGTTAGAAGTAGTATTGGGAAGATTCCAGGCATCCAAGCAGAGCGGCAAAAGGTAGATTCCATGATAGAAATGCATTTAATGCATAGTGGTCCCGATTTATGGTCATTTATTGCACCCCACTCTCCTTCTGAGCATGCAGGCATAATGGGTATTTATTGCCCACTATGATGGTGGATTCCTTTTTGCATTAATGTAGATTCCTTCTTCCTTGACCTAACCCTAATTAGGGCTGAGGTGGCAAAATCTGGGGCATCGGTTATTGTTTGATCCGGGCCACTCATTGTATTCAAGGACCTATATAAAGGCCTCACTTCTCATTTGTAAGGGGGCAAATTTTGAGATTGTTGCTAAAGAGCTACTGAGACAATAAAGTTTTCATTGTTGGTTTCATGGTGAATACTTTGTTGGTTGTATTTCCTATTTTTTCTGCTATGCCTTGTTCTTTGCCTTGCTCTCTGTGAAATTTTTAGGTTTTCATGCCTATACCTTGCCAAATTGTCAAAACCCTGAAAAACCCTAAAGCCTAGTAATAAATGATGCATGTTTAAACCCTTAGCCATGTCTTATGTTTTGTCATTACCTTTTTCAGTCACTCAAGACATGTGCTTTTAAGTAGGTCGCTTGATCGCTTTACCAGAATCGAATATGCTAAATCATTCCCCGACTTTGCTTTTGCCTTATGTCGCGTAGTCTTGATAAA
>MU227767.1:25603-36030 GCA_018584345.1 Thuja plicata
CTCTCTCTCTCTCTCTCTCTCTCTCTCTCTCTCTCTCTCTCTCTCTCTCTCTCAGGTTATGGAGAATAAAATGAATAGTTTTTACTTCTTCAAAACCCGATCAGGTTTTGAAGTACTTTTTTCTTTTTAGAACCCGATCGGGTTTTGAAGTACTTTTTTCTTTTTAGAACCTGATCGGGTTATGGCTCGGGAAGAGGCTTGAAAAATGACCCAAAGGCTTGGAGGCTCATTTTTCCTCCATTTTTGTTCTTTTAGACATTTTTTCATCTTGTAAGATGATTTCTCAACTTTATCTTCATCAGGTTTACAATTTCTCAACTGGGTAGCTTTATAATTTTCACCATAATCTCGTACGTCTTCTTAGCTTTATAACCATATAATTTTTTCTATTTTTGGACAACATCAGAATAGTAAAATTTAATTTTCTTTACTAGTGTCTTGATTGTACTCACAGACATATGTCTACCATTTTTTTAATAACTTTTAAATAATTAATTAAATTACATATTATTGTTCTACACTTGATTCTATACACTTTTAAAAAAAAAAATTCATTTTCGATTATTTTGATGCAAGTTATGCCCAACGCATGAACATGTACCAAATTTTCAGGATGTGATCACTTCACAAAATTACAGAAAAAAAATACTCATCAGAAAATTACAAACAAATACAAAAATTCTAGATCTCACTCTTACCTATCATCCTACCAAAGGGATTTAAAAAATACTGAATATAACTATACCTTTTGTACCACACATGGAAACAACTATGTTATGTTTTAAAAAAAATCAGGAACATGTTTTCATGTGCGCGAGGTTTCACCCTCTTAATCTTATCGGGTTTTTAAAAAAAATAGTGTTTTAGAAACTAGATTTAGAGTACTACGATTTTTATTTTTTACACATCTTCTTATTTTGAGTGCATGACCCTCAAACTCTTGTTCCAAGTTCAGGTTTACCCGATTTTAGAAAAAATGTGTCCACTTATACCCCCCTTTTTGGTCCACAACTTGGTGCACACACCCTTCTATATTTCTCCATTTCTCCATCCTCTCTTTATTTATCCACATATCTCCCTTGCTCTATATTTACTTGCATATTTCTCTTTCCCTCTCTATATCTATCTCCATATCTATCCCTCACACATTCTCATAGATAGACATTCTCTCTCTCTCTCTCTCTCTCTCTCTCTCTCTCTCTCTCTCTCTCTCTCTCCNTCTCATAGATAGACATTCTCTCTCTCTCTCTCTCTCTCTCTCTCTCTCTCTCTCTCTCTCTCTCTCTACACTTTATCTTTATAGATAGACCTATCTTCATCTATCGCAATATATCTATAGAAACATCTCCCTCTTTCTTTCCATTCATCTCTTCATCTTCCTTTTCCTAGACCTCTACATTATCTTTGCTTCTCCATTTTTATCTCATTATTTGTCCTTTTTTCTCTACTACTATATTCCTTACTTTCCCTACCTCTTTCCATTTATCACTTCATATCTCTATCTTAATATTTCTGTCTCTCCCTTTCTCATTCTATGTGCCTCTCTCCCTCTCTATATATTCATCTCTTCTGTCTCTATTTATCCCTCTATCTATCCCTCTCCTTTCCTTACCCATATCCATCTCTATCTTTATTTCATTACCTCCCTTTCTCACTCTCCCTCCCACCCCTCCAACCCCTATCTCTGTGTCTCTGTTTATTGAATATAACATGACCACGTTGGTAATGGAGTCTAATTATCTTAATGATTTAGAGATTTTCTTTTAGTCATGTTTTCTTCCTTGCAAATGGATGCATAGTTGATTTGAAGCAATAAATTTTCCATTGATATTTTTATTACAAAAGAAACATCATTTACTAAATGGCCTATCAATTAACCTTATGTAACGCACAAACGCATGAAAAAACTAAACCAATTTTTTTTCATAATTGACCTTCCACACTTGTTTGACATACCTAGCGCTAAGACATAATTTATAATGATTAATTTAATTTCTTAACTTTCTTATATATTTTAAATTTTATTATTTTTAACTTTAAAAATAAGCATGGACTAAAAAAAAATTTGTTTCACAATAACAACAATTTTGTTGCTACTACTTTTGATGGAGGTTACTCTTGTCATGACTAAGGTCAGACAAATGGGTTACTTAGATTGTGCATGATGAAATATTTTTCAAGGAGTTTTTTAAATTTTTAAGTTAGAGCAAAGGAAATATCCTATGATGTTACAATGTCTTTTAATTGCATAGTGCTTACACATACATATACGGAGGTCTTTGGTTGGTTGTCTTCAACAAAAACTTATCAATGCATGTCTAAGGTGTCAATCTTATTTATTGTCTAAAGAAATATTAGAAAAATACCTTGCAAAAGATTAGACCAACATCACTCAATTAAAAAAATATTAAAATATGCAGCACAATGGAGGATATTCTCATGTAATAAATACAGACAAAAAAAACTAACTACAACTTTATAAATTATATTATAATATAAAAATGAACAAGTCAAAACCCTAACAAAACTAAAATTCTCTATCACTTATCACCTACCTATTTATTAATTTTTGTAATATTTTTTAATAATTTATTTCTACATTACTAGATATTTTAAAGTACATTATACTTAACATGACCTTAAAATAGGCTTGCTTCACAACCACAAAATAATGGTTTCTCCTACTTATCTATTATATTACTATATGTTAGTTTTGGCATAATCAAGCTTAATGAAATACGTGAGCTTTTGCAAAAATAAATTTAGCCTTTATTTTAAAATCCTTAAATTCTATATATATCCATACAATGACTACATATTAACGAAGTTAGCCCTCATGACTACATGTCCCTCCCCTATAAACACTAAGCGAGAGGAAATATCACATGACCCTGCATGACCCTGCGATTTCTTGTTATTACACAGCACACAAATATAATTACAAAAGTCTTTTGTTGCTTTTCTTCACTACCCATTTATAAATACATGCTTATGTTTATAATTTATTGTGTGAAGAAATACAAGAAGAATGACACCCGACGGATCAGGTCGACACCTCTCGATTCAAGAAATCAAAAAGCGGAGAAAAATGGTGTTCGATCGTGGAGACAACAAATTTACGCACAATTGGTTCCTCCCAACCCAACACAGCGATTTGTAGGTGAGAGACATTTTATTAGAATGTTTAAGTCTTTCTCCGCCAGTTAAATCCAACTTCAAAACTCATGCATTATTTCAATTAACAGTGACCCAGCACAGAAGTGTTTGTCTCAAGATGTATTTTTGAGACACAGTGGTAAGAAAAAAATATTTATTGGGCAGCTATACACAGACATCACAAGCCAGTGCATGTCCTACTTCTTTGATGAAGATTGTGAAATTTTCCCAGTGGGGGAAGATTTCCCATCTCGTATATTTGAAGCCGCTAAGATGTGCAAAGCCGCATTTTTACTTCTTTCAATGGATTTCCTCCAATCAAAGTGGCCGATGCATGAACTCTCTGCTTTCGTGGAAGTGAAAGACATAACAAATCCAAATCTAAAAATTCTTAACAAGTTTACGACAGACAATAAAAAGTGGAAACAGTTGGAGAATTTTGACGAAAAATGAGTCAAATGGCAGAAATCTCTGAAGGAAATATGACAAATTAATGGGTTGAGGTTCGTTGAAGATGATGATGAGGTGAAGTTTAGAGATGAAATTGTGAAAGAAATCTGGCGTATACTTTCAACACCCTCACCAAGGAGAGTGCCCATGATTGGAGGAAATCAAACTGAATTGGTATTCCAATCAGGATATTGATGGCAACAAATCTGAATTCCATGTGGACCTTCAATCTCTGATGGAGTGCTTTAAAGATGAAACCTTCTCAAAATTAAGTGACGTAAGCGCACTAGAAGGATTGAAGGAGTGGGAGTGGCTGAAGGGAAAGAGCATAGTGGGAATAAGGTATGTGCATGCGGCCCAAAAGATGTACTATTCAATCACAGCTCCGTATGAATCGCACGAGCGAAGCCAGCTTTTGGGAAAAGTAACGGTTGTGGAAAGGTTAATTTTTCAACTCAGTTTGGTATTCAGGGGCATTCACATTCTTAATTATATATCTTTCTTGCTTCCTGGCTTGGTTATGTGAGCGTGGTTCTAGGTACACAGGTAGGATGATTTTATAGTCTGTTACATTGCTTGTGATTATTTGCTGTCTATCAGTAACCATTTTTTTTTCAGCAGTTAGACGACATCGTAATTTTCATAAGCTATGTGCGCAAGTTAGATGGAATTAAGACGTCGTTTCTCTGGTTTGTATCACGTTTTGTCAAGAACAAGGGTCATGAAGCATTCTGTTCCTGTTATATGTTTGGTTATTTTTATAGTGGTTTAGTCAGAGTTGTTGGTGTAGGGGAAGAGGGAAGGGGAGAGGTAGAAATGTTGATCTTGTATTGTGGGGGCATTTTAGAGTTTTGAAAGGGTTTGATAAAATAAAAAGAGTGTAAATGTGTGTGCTAAGGGGGTGAAGCACAAGATTGTAAAATAAAAAGAGTTTTGAATGTAAAATTCCTACATTACATCTCTATATAAGAGAGTATATGTGTGTGCTAAGGGGGTGAAGCATAAGATTGTAATAGATACGCATATATATTTTCTTGCATATGGAGTATTTTGCATAAGATTGAGAGCAGTAATATATATGAGTTCACAATATACAGTTATGTATATATGTAATTCTGGTAAATCAAAAGCATTGTAAGAAAGGAAATAATTGTAGCCCTTGCAGTTGGAGCTGTAGAGATATTGTAAGGAGTTGATGCTCATGAATAATAGGTATTTCATATGGAGTGGTTTTTTCATCCTATGATGAAAACTGATTTGGTTTTTGAGGGTTTTTCCACTCAACACAAATCTCTTGTGTTGTCTCCTTTTCTAAGTTGTGATTTTGCTAAGGTATCTTGTATCTAATTCCATATATGTGCATACAACTAATTTTGTGATTTACAATTCCTTTTATGTCTGCTCAAAATTGTTTAAAAGGTTTCAATTCTTCTCTATAATGATTCACCCCCCTCTCAGAATAGCATCCACTTCCAACAAGTGGTATCAGAGCATAGGGATCTATGTTAGGTTTGTCCTAGGGATTGATTCTGGTCTTTCGGAAGTGTGTGTTTATAGTTTTTAGTCATCTACATGGTTTCAAAATTGCATTGCACTTTGTCAGGTTTATCAGTTTTGTCATTTGACCTTGTTAAGTAAATTCAATGAACAAAAGAAGTAGGAGTAAGAATATGAAGGGCATGCCTAAAAGGAAAGAAGATCAAAGAATGTTGATATTTTGACTACTAATCTTGATTCCAAATGTTCCATTGGAGATGTGTTTTGTGTTTCTATTAATCAAGAAATAGAAGATGAAGGAGTAATGTGTCTTGAGGAAGAATTCCTATCATCCTTAATTAGATGTAATCAAACATCTTAAAAAATAAAATAAGGATCTCAAGGTATTTAAAAGAGAGTGATGAATCCAAAAGGAATATTGAATCCCTAAACATTCAAATGTTTGATAAATCAAATATTATATAGAATATTGAAGCTAACCTGAAGAATAAGGATGAATTGTGCAACAAATTAGCATGTGCGATTACATCTTTGAAGGAAAATTCTAATAATGATTTTTTGGTAGAAGGACAAATTTTGAGAAACATATGATCATAAGTCAGAAAGTTGAATTTGAAGAACACAAAAGAATAGCAGATTTGTTAAGGTCTGATTTAGAGGTTAAAAGGATTGAATGCTTAAAGCTTGAATGTGAAGGATTCGCATTAAGAAGAGAACTTGATAGTACCAAGAATCATTCAAAAAAGTTAAATCAAAGTACTAATGTATTGAATGAGATGTTGGAAAGGCAAAGGTATTCTAAGGATATTGTTGGTTTGGGATATGAGGTTGGAAAAAGTTCTGTAGAAGGACATAAATGTGATACAATTTTTTCTACTACTGATGGTAAGAAATTTTTATTCAAGCAAACACCTAGGAAGAAGATTGATTTAAATCAACATATTGTTACACCTAAAAACAAGGAGAACTCAGATGATAAGATTGTTGCTAGAGATTAATTCAAAGGTGTTCACAAAACAAGTTATTCACATCCTTGGCATATTTAGTCAACCTGGTACAATTATACTTTTCAAGGATATTGTTTAATTGCAAAGGTTATGGTCATAAAGCCACAACATGCATAATTGTTGATAAGAGAAATCATTTTTTCCCAGAAAGAAGTTTCTTTGCGTCAAAGAATCAAACATATTTTAAGTATCACAATCATGGGTATTATAACTCAGGAAGTAAACTCATGAAAGACAAACAAATAAGGTGTTTTAAATGTAACTACCTTGTCCATATAGCACAGTTTTGTAGAAATAGTTGTAATAAACTTCTTGACAGATAGGACAAGAGGAAGGATTTTACCATGGTATGGAGAAGGAAAATAAATCAAGGTAATGTTAAAGATGAAAAAATGGAGGGTGCACTTCTTGCACCTACTGTGACATCTTGATTCTTGAGAAAGGAGCATGACCTTTGGGGGAGTTTATTGTGATAATCTTTGTCACCCCAATAATGAAGATTTAGATCTCTGAGAAGTATGTTGTGAACTTTGATGGTTAAATTTGATTGGTTGTCTTACATTGTTTGACTTTGGTGAAACATTTGCCCCAGTAGAAAGAATGGAATCCCTTAGAATCTTTTTGGCTTATGCTAGTTATAAAAAGTTTAATATTTACTAGATGGACGTAAAAACAACTTTTTTAAATGAGTATCTTGAAGAAGAGGTCTATATAGAAAAACCAGAAGGTTTTGTATCCACAAAAACTCCTGATTATGTTTATAGGCTGAAAAAGGCACTGTATGGATTAAAACAAGCCCCTAGGGCTTGGTATTCTAGGCTGGACAAACATCTTCTCATTAATGTCTTTGTTCATGGTAGTGTAGATAGCACACTCTGCACTAAAGTAGTAAATGGTGAAATTCTTGCAGTTGAAATTTATGTGGATGATATCATCTTTGGGTCTACTAATGACAATCTTTCCAAGCACTTTTCTGTAATCATGGAGTTTGAATTTGAAATGTCCTTATTAGGAGAACTTCAAATTTTTTTGGGTTTGCAAATATCTCAAATTTCCAATAGTTTATTTATTTCACAAACAAAACATGCAAAGGAAATGCTACAAAAATTCAATATGGCCGATTGTAAACTAGTTGGAACTCCCATGGAAACTAGCTATAAACTGGTCAAGAATGATGATTCTCATGATGTCAGTCAAATAGAGTATAGGTCTATGATTGGTAGTTTTCTTTATTTAACAACTTCTAGACTAGATCTTATGTAGGTTGTTTGTATGGTGTCTCGGTACCAATCTGCTCTAAATTAGTCTCATCTTATTGCAGTTAAATGAATCTTCAAATACATCCAATTTTAAGTTGGTCTGCTTATACAGGTTTTGGGTATAATATATTGATTTCTAAATCATAGCCTTGAGGTGAAAGGACTTGTATCTTATCCTAACACATGCTTGCAGATCCATGTACAACATTAATCATTGAGACATTCTTTGCTTCTAATAGGTTGTGCATACTTGCTTCATGTGTCACTTCAGTCTGATTGTACTATTTTTGGATGATGGTATACTAATCCTTTGCTATTACATATCTTGATAAGGTTCTTCAAAGAAGGTATATGAGATTGATATAGGTTCTCTTCTAGATTACAGATTTGATTCATGATTCTTGAGTTTTTATACCGGGCATATTCATGTTTCTTTCTTCCTGATTATGGAGTTTGATTCTACTAGATGGGTTGAGTTTCCTACATGGTATTTACAGTTGACAGTGCTTCTCTGTAGTGATAAAAATCAAGTACGGTACTTGATATGTTGAGTCTTGATAATGTTGAGTCTTGATACAGGTTGAGATCTGGTATTTTGTGATTTGGTTAATTACTTACTATGATGTTTTAACTGTAGTATTTCTTGCTTCAGCTATGATATTAAAAGTATTGTCCTTGCATGACTCTAATTTGTTCCAGTGGTGGTTATATAGATCTCACGTTTGTTTGGTCAATCTCATGACAAACTTTTGGTCATGTCTTCAATATCCATGAAATTGATCAAATCTGGTTTTGGCATACTTTGATCTATCCTATAGCATGAAGGAGATACTTGGCATCGTTGAATGTTCTTGATAACTTTAGCATATTCAACTTTAATAGTTGACATGACCGGATGATATTTGCAGTGAGGCAGATTTAGCATATAGATTGCAATGATTCTTATGACAGAGATTGGATTTATTTGACATATAAATTTGAACGATAGGTTGGTTTACAGGTTCTTCTCTTCAGTATTTTTTGATGATTATGTTGAGCATTCTCAGTGATTTTTACCAAGCATTATTGATTTTGACCTTCTAAGACAGGATGATTTTGTTCTTTGTTCTTATATATCTGCACTGTGTTTGTTGGACAGTGTTTTGGTTAATAGAATGTGACTATTTTCAATTTCTATCATTAGATTATGCAGTCTTTGTTCAAGTTTACATTCTGGATGGTGATATATTTTTTATAAAATATTTGATGTGAATCTCTTTGATCACACTAGTACACAATGACATGTCTGTTGGTACAGGAAATTAATGATACAAATGGTCCCTCATTTTCTATCAAAACAATTTATTGATTATGGTGGAGAACCTCTTTGCTCAGTGGTATTTGTATCCAAGGGTTTCTGTTATGTTTTGGTATTCTCTGTTACTAGCAGATTTCACATGATATATGACATTTGTTTTACTTTGGGATCTCTGATTCTCCATCTTTGTCCTTGATGACAAAAGGGGGAGAATTGGAACATGTTTTTGTACATGAATGGTAAATGATATTGATTTCCAGCTATTTTTTTGATACCTCATGACGGTTGGTATTGGATTTGACATTAGGCACTGGTATTGGCATTTGACATTGGCACTGGTCCATTTCTACATTGATACATGGACATTTCTGCATTGGCACTGGTATTGGCATAAGTGATCTTTGGTATTTAACTTGGCATTGAAAAGTAGTGGTATTACTTGGCAAGATTTTGGTAGTGGTATTTGGTTTTTGGTTTTGACAACATTTTGCATTTGGCACTACAACATTGGTATTGGTACTTCACTTTTTGGCATTGGCATATTTGATACTTGCACGTTTTGTTGATAGTTGTGGCTATGATTCAGATATGAACTTTTGTGCAAGTCTATGATACTTTGATGTTTCATATATAGGCTAATGTTATGCAATTGTTTTATTTCAGTTATGTGCTCTAACATCTCAGAGCTATGATGTTTTTGAACACGACATCAGTCTTGGTTAGATATGGCATGGTATATTTGATGGTAAATTTTTGCCATCAAGGACAAAGGGGGAGTTTGTTGACCCCGATAGTTTTGTCCTTGATGACACAACATGGTGATATGGCTTGTATTGCATAACTCATGGGACATGTTGAGGTTTGACTTGAGCATGGTTAAAATCAAAACTCATTATTAACTTTCGTGAGTTCCTTTGAGGTCTTTCTGGATGTCAAAAGATATTCATTATTAATTTGGGGCATTTGTAAAGACATTTCTTTTGCATCATTTGGTGTGCTCTTTCAAAACCCTATTTAGGGAACCACTGTGCATTTCACAGATTAAGAAAATGTACATCTCTAGTACTCGACAGGTTATGGGTTTTTGCTATATGATTCTTCAGTCTGTGTTCTTCATTTTTTATGGGATTCATGGCAAGATTGAAGAAGTCTTTTTTGTAGATTTCTGCTCACGATCTTCACGGGTAACTCTTTATTTTTCAGCCTTAGGTATGCACTTTATTGGACTTCTTCTTCTATGTATATTAGCATAGATGCTGCTCTAGATCTTGAAATGTTGCAAAAGATATTTGTCTTTAAAATAGTTGATTTTGGGTAATGCTATGGAAAGTTTAGTTTGAATTCAGTTAATGGTAACTATGAGTCTGTGACTCGTTTGAAAGACCGTAAAAGAATTTTTTCTAGGGATTTATCATTCTTTGGAAATTTGTGACAGTTTATCTTGAACTAAAAATACCATTTCCAGTTTATGCTCTACCTTAATCAAAGGGTGTGAAGATATGCTATCTTTGAAAATTTGTTATGATTCTAAAACAGTTTCATAAGTTGTACAAAAAAAAATATTTGCACAGTTGTAACTGATATTGGTTCCTTGAATGTAAATTTTTACAATACATCCCTATATAAGAGAGAATATGCGTGTGCTAAGGGGGTGAAGCACAAGATTTTAATAGATACACACATATATTTCCTTGCATATGGAGTATTTTGTAGATGATTGAGAGCAGTAATTTTATGATGACTTATATATATATATATATA
>MU227767.1:37758-48055 GCA_018584345.1 Thuja plicata
GAAGACAACTGAAAATGAGAAGCAAGAGGAGTAGAAACTATCTTGGCATCATTCATGCCAAATCTGTCCACAACTTTGTTAATGTAATCCTTTTGAGACAAAGTAATTTCTTTCTTCTTTCTGTCTCATGTGATTGTCATACCAAGAATCTTCTTGGCTACCCCTAAGTCCTTCATGGCAAATTTGCTTGTCAACCTGGTTTTCAGCTCACCAACAATTCGAGAACTTGTGCTAGCTACCAACATGTCATAAACATATAAAAGAAGAATAACAAATTCACCATTTGGAAGTTTCTTATAATAAATGCATGTATTAGATTCACATCTTATGAAGTTTTGCTCAACCATGAAGCGATCAAATTTCAGATACCATTGTCACGGGCCTTGCTTGAGCCCATACAAACTCCTTCTTAACCTGCAATAAAGGTGTGCTTGCCCTTTTTCAATAAAACCTTGAGGCTGTTCCATATACAGCTCCTCATCCACATCACCATGTAAAAATGCAGTCTTAACATCAAGCTGCTCCAATTCAAGATCCCACATAGCTGCGAGTCCCAAAACAGTCTAGATAGTTGTCATTTTGATAACCGGTGAGAAAATATCTATGAATCGATCCCTTCTTGCTAAGCATCCTTTTACCACTAGTCAAGCTTTATAGAATTTTAAACCTCCGCCTTCATCTTTCAGTTTAGAAATCCACTTGTTCTTAAGTGGTTTCTAATTTTGTGGTAAGGGGACCAAATCCCAAGTGTGATTACCTTCCAACGAACTCATTTCTTCGTTCATAGCAGTTGTCCATTTATCTTTATCACTGCTGAGACAAGTGGCTTTATAAGTGGCTGGTTTAGTTTGCTCTGAAATTAACAATTCGGGCTCTGCCTCTTCAGCGAATAAGAGTTCATAGTCTGCAAATCTCAAAGGAATTTTCTTCTACCTGGTTGATCTCCTCAATCCTGGATTTTCCATAATAGCACTACTCTGTCCAAGAGCCATCAAATCATCATGCTGAAAATTGGGATGTGAGAATGAATGGACGGTATGTAGATAGATATTGGTGTTTTCCCTAATTTCATCATGTACCCCCTGCCTCTTTGCGCAAGACAAATTTCCATGTCCAGCGTTGATGATAGAAGTCCCCATACCATACGAATCTGCAGTGGCTGGGGAGTTGGAAATGGCACGCAAGTCTGAAGAAGGAAAAGGACTGAGAGTCTTGTACAGGGCTTCCAAAGGACTGTTCTCTGTCCTAAGTGGAAATGCTACAGGAGGCATTGCACTTTGTCTTTCCCCACATGTGGCTGTAGGAGAAGTTTCATTCTCCTCTTCACGCGAGCCACTAAGCATTCCCCACGAGCGCTGCACTCCTTGCAGGTTCTGCCCTTTGTGCTAGCCCTGCTGCTCTATGCGCAGGTCATGTTGCAAGCTGTGGGCTGTGTCCATCTCACGCGGGGTTAACAAAGGAAATGTGTCCTCACCAAAATCATGTGCAGGGGCAATACTCATAGGGATGCCATTATCAAATATAGAGGCTATTGTCTCAAACAAAAACTATGGTCTTCCATGCTGCATACAAGAGTTATTCTGTTCGCAGCCTGTAGGTGTATGCAAATTTATAGTGTCATCATATTGAAGATGATGATCATTATTAGAAATTGGAGCACGACTTTCAGAATAAAAAGAGGATGAAGATGTCATAGGTGCAGGGGCTAGAACTGAGGTGGGTGTCAAATTAGAATGTAGATGATGTGGATTTTGGTTATGAGAGGAGTCAATACCATTGTTGGAAAAATCCATTAAAGGAACATAACTTGTTATATGTGTTTCCTCTGATAAAGCTGGAAACATTATCTCATTGAAAACCACATCTCTACTTCTCACAATTTTCTTCTCACAATTTTCTTCACCATAGCCCACAAAGATACACTTTTGTGATCTGAAATCCAACTTTGTCCTCTTTTCTTTTGGGACATGTACAAAAGCTTGACAGCCGAATACCCGGATATGTGCATAAGAGATTCTCTTTCTGAGCCATTCTTCTTCCAGAATACCAAAATCCAATCGAGATGAGGGACTGCAATTGATTAAATACACAGTGGTATTACATGCTTCCACCTAGAATTCTTTACCCAAACCACCATTAGAAAACGTACATCTAGCTTTCTCAAGAACTATTCGATTCAGCCTTTCCGCTACCCCATTTTCTTGTGGAGTATATGGGACAACCTTGATTCTCTGAATACCATAATCTACACAAAAATTATCAAACTCCAAAGAACAAAATTCACCCCCATTATCCGTCTTTAAACATTTTATTTTATGACCACTTTGATTTTCAACAAGTGCTTTGAAAATTTTAAATTTTGAAAACACTTCAGATTTATGAGACATCGTGTAAATCCACACTTTCTGAGTATAGTCATCAAGAAAAGTAACATAATATTTTGCACCTCCATAAGAAGTTACCTCCGTAGGTCCAAAGACATCCGAGTGCACTAGCTCCAGCGGTGTTGTCTTCTTGTCATGTCCATTCTTCAAGAAGCTGACCCGCTTTTGTTTTCCACAAAGACAATATTCACAGAATTCCAAATTTGCAAATTTTAGGCCCAGTAATTGATCACGGTTGAGCATCACTTCAAGGCCTTTCTTTCTCATATGGCCTAACCTTTGATGCCAAAGAGCAACATCACTGCCTATGACTATCATAGTAGCTCCCACCTCACTAGGACGCTCCAAAAGATACAAACAACCAACTCTATGGCCTTTGGCAATCACCATGGAACCTTTGGTTACCTTCCATGAATCTGTAAAGAAAAATGTATGGCAGCCTTGTGTATACAATTGACTGACAAAAATCAAATTTCTTTTTAACTTTGGAATATGATGAACATCTTTGAGAAGTCATTGGCCTCCTCCTTCCAATGGAAAAATAACATCACCTTTGCCAATAATTTCACAAGAATTATTATCACCCAAATAAACTTTTCCAAATTTACCTTCTTGATAATTTGTAAGCGAATCCGTGCAAGAAGTGGCATGAAAAGAAGTACCAAAATCCATGACCCAAGAATTTTCTTTTGTGTCACTTGCAGAAAGTACTAAAATACCATCATCCTTGTCATGTACAATATTTTCTTTGCTGTCCAAAACCCTTTCTTGCACCTTCTTGTATTTTTGACAATCTTTCTCAACATAACCAGCCTTCACACAAAACCAACAACTGCCTTCTTTTCCTCTAGACTGCGATCTCCTAGTAGATTGAGACCACCAGTTTGTATTATTTCTGCCTCTGTATTGGTTTCTTCCTCTATTCTCAGTTCTCACCATAGTGAGAGCATCACCAGATGAAGACTCTCTATTCCTCCTTCTCAAATCTTTGGAGATAAGAGTAGCTGAAACTTCATCGAAGACTAGCTTCTTGTTTGATGCTGAAGTGCTTACTGCTGTTACAAGTCCATCCTAGCTGTTGAGAAGAGAACACAATAATATAACAACCTTGTTTTCATCATCTTGGGGCATGCCAACTGAAATTGCTTGACTGATCAAAGTATTAAATTCATTAAGATGATTTGTCATGGTTTCGCCTTCTCTCATCTTAAGCTTGTACAAATTCTTCATGATGAAGTCTTTGTTCGTAGCGGATGCCTATGCATATGTCAAAGTTAGCTTATCCCATACCTCCTTTACTGTTGCTTTTTCTGCAACATTATGCAAGACATTATCGCCTAATGCTAGGAAGATTGTGGCTTTAGCTTTTTCATCAAGCTGCTCCCAATCTTCGTCTTTCATGGAGGTTGGTTTCTTTATTTTTTCTTCAAGTGCAAGAGAAAGATCTTGCTTGATTAACAAAGACTTCATTTGTATCTTCCATATTCCGTAATTCTTCCCAGAAAATTTCCGCACTCTTAAATCTTCCATAATTCTAAAATTTCAATCACTGAAATCTCAGCAATGATTCAACCTCGCTCTAATACCAATTGTAAAAGAAAAAACAACAGCAGAAAAGAAGAACAAAGAACGCAATACATAGTACACAATATTTATCGTGGTTCAGCATAAATGCCTACATCCACATTGAGAGAAGAAGAATAATATTAACTCAATAGTCAGATTGCAATGAAGAGAAGAGCTTATTTAATAGCTCATAACCGAGTAGCTGAAGAGGCAAAGGTAGCAACAGGACAAATATTCGTTGGCCTTCCAATCCCAATAGCTAGAGGAACACATCCCAAAAGAAAGCTGAGTAGAGGGGCCAAAAAAATGCCATCAACAAAGCTCCAACAACAACACATGGGAATACAATTCCTTCACTAGAAACAACCACATACAGGAGCACCGCAAAATCAACTCTAATATAGCCCTCCACACCATCAGCCTCTACCACAAAACTGGCCAAAAAAAGCTTTAGCCACAAAGGGCCCTACACAACCCACACCATGACAGATCAAACTAGAATAAAAAAAGTAAATTGTTACCACAAATATGTCAACCAATTACCAGTACAAATCCAACGTCTTCCTTGTATGGTAGAAATAGATCAGCCACTATTAGAGAAAATAAAAAATAGTTAGCTTAACAAAACCAGCTTTGGGAGGGATTCATGGAGGAAACATTGGCAACATATGCTTCTAGGGGTGCTTAGAGATCATAGCAGTGTCTTCAATACGAAGATTATGGAGAGTGATAGCAAGTCTTGAATTGGTGCCTATAAAAGATTGACAATGGGCCATATGGAGACTCAAAATGGAGCATATTAGTTGAAGCTTAATGGAAGTAGGGTAGTGAGTGTTGGGGAATATGGAAGACATCTAAAATTCTAAAGATGCTTAATGGTCACTTGCATGTAGATCTGGGTGATCATATTGTAGGCTTTAGAGGACCCTAAGAGAGCAGTTTTAGAAGACTGTCTAAAGGAGAAAAGAGCAGGGAGAGCTGAGAAATGTGAACTCTTTTTTGAAAATTGTAGCAGTTCCAAAAATCAAGTTTAATGGATTCAGGGTAGGCACAAAATTGACAAGACGGTGTAGGATGAATGAAGGTGAGGCAACGCGAATGGGAAGCTTCATGTGAACAATCCTCCAACCCAAAAGTTGGGCTTGCGCATTGGCCTTAGATTTCCAAATTTGCTCAACAACTCGTTCTCTTCCCCTAGTCATGAAGGATAACTTTGCGATGATGTTGTAGGTACATAGAGTTTTCTAGGACCTCCATTTTTGTGAAATGTGAGATATTCTCGTCTATTCTACAACTAAGGTTTGGAGGTCCGATTTATCAAGCAACTCACCACATCAACATGTCTAGTAAACTAAAATGAATTTTTAAAAATTACACAAGGATGTAAACATGAATCCCAAATAATTGAACAAGAAAATATGATTTGTTGTTAGAACAATATCATATTATCATCTAAAATGTAACTTATATGCAATCTAAATGATTTCAATTATCTATTAGTAAAAGTAAGTCTTGTTATCGACAATCTTTATATCTGACACAAATGATTCAATAATTGAAATAACAATTACTATTTGTTATTATACAAACAACAAATTATTATTTCAAATGTAACTTATATTCAACTTTAAATGATCATAAAATTGTTTGGCAAGTTGTACTTTTTATAAATAACATACTTATATTAAATGATCATGATATTGTATATAACATTGAAAAATTCTCTTATTTATTAAAAAATACATATTGATAAAAATTTAATCACTGATTTTAAAAGCCTACAATAAAGATAATTTATAACACTATAACTGCCAGACCACCTTCAAACTTCCCAAGATCATAAATTTGAGCTCGAATGGAAAAAGAAAAAGAAAAAACAACAAAACGAAACAAAAACGTACAAACTTTTAAATCCTGTTCAAATATACAAAAACAAACAAACTTTTAAATCCTGTTCAACTATATAGCGTATGCTTATGTAGTATAAGAAAAGCAATACAAAGCAACAATAGTCATTATAGAAGTCGCGATGGGTTTGTGAACCAAACCCCTCTGACTTAATAAATCCACGCCGAATATAAGACCTGCAAATAAAATCGCTAATAGCAGCGAATACAAGACGGGGTGAATCTTTGAGCTTTCGACAACCGTTCCCTTTCCCGAAAGCTGGCTTCGCTTGTGAGATTGATAGGGAGCTGTGATAGAATAATACTTCTTCCCTTTACGGACATACCTTATTCCCTGTATGCTCTTCCCCTCCAGCCACTCCCACTCTTTCAATGCTTCTGGCGCGCTTACATCACTTAAGTTCGAGAAGGTTTCATCATCTTTGAAGTGCTCCAGAACAAATTTAACATCCTCATAGGGAAGATTATCTTCAGCAGTGCGGCAAATGGCCTCGTCCTCAGATTGCCAACTCAGTTTAATTTCCTCTAATCGTGGGAACTCTCCCATGTTTGGAAGTCCTTTCATATTGTCGTTATACACTAAATGGAATATCTGTAGTTCATGGCACCCACTAACATCAGGAGGATCTTCAACCCTCCAGCAATTATATAATCTTAACTTCTTCAATTGCCTCAGTGCTGAGAAGTTGGGAAACCTTTGTATATTTTCTAGTGTGGAAAAACAAACATCCTCCAACAAGACACATGAAGTGAGATCTGGGGGCTTCCTTATTCCACACTTGCCAAGTTTGAGCACAGTCAAATTTGATAGAAGTCTGAAATCAAAGACCTTCATTACATTTCTCAAATTCCAAAGTTCAAGATTTTTCAATCCGTCACAAGACTCTAATATTTTGAGCTTTGAAAAAACGTGTAATGCAATAAACGACTCTATCTGGACATATGTATCTGACCATGCCTCTAAAGCACTTGGCACATCTATATCTGGACATGCCTTCACTGCATCACTATCCCACAACACAGTTTTCGATACTTTCTTGTATCGAGTAGCCCAGCCCGACCGACTTTCGATGACGTTTCTTTGAAGCTCCACGCATTCCGTACAGTCAAAGGGCACATTCACTTTATCACACACACTGAAATCCACTTTCTCCACATGCCGTAAACCTTTCAACCTTGGGAACTCCACGAGGGATCGACAACAAACATTAATCTCTCTCAGAGAATCACAACCGCCAAGATCTGCCACCTGATCGACCACCTGACTGCCTGCAAATTTGATCTCAAGATATTGTAAACCTTTGAGGCTGCTTAGCTTGGGAAGTATAAACCCTGGATTTACTTCGCTGATCTGAAGCCATGCCAGCCGTTGCAATTTTTTCATACCTCTAAGCGCTTTCAGGCCTTTGCATTTGTGTAATGTAATACTTCTGAGACAGCCCATCCCACCCAAGTCAAGTTCGCTCACATTCTGCACGCCTACAAGCTGAATCACCAACACATTCCGAAGGTCGTGGTGGGCGATTTGGGACAATCTTTGATGCATGCACTGCTCCAGCCTCGCCAATTTAAACCCTTCATTGTCTTCTGATATTAACCGCCGTGGAGTACATGTGTCACCCTTCCACCACAGCCATCTCCCCATTTCATCTGCTTTGCTTTGTGCGAATTCAACATATAGTTCGTGGATGCGAATTTTTGGTCTAGATTCTTCAATGAAAGCTCCCTTACATAGATCCTCAACCTGAAACCACGTACAAATTATGTCTTCAGCGCCTTTTCTTTAAAAACATGTGAATCATAAACTAAAAAGTCGTACAAGCAAAAATATTCAAACTCACTGCTGTCTCAATAAATTCGATATCTTTGTTCAGTATTAATAACAGCCATTTAGTAACTTTGTCTGGAGACAGATTAGGTGGCATATATAGTGTGAGAAGCATAAAAATGGTGCGATGTTCAAGAAGCATATTGTCAAAAGCTTTGTCCAGCAGAGTCAACAAGTCATCTAAACCATAACCCGACCGCTCTACCAAGCCTTCTATCTTATCAACACATGCTGACAAATTGGAACCGTATTTACTGGAGAGGTGGCCACCAAAAGCTTTTAAGGCCAACGGATGAAATGTTCGTTTTCTCGAACCGACCTCTTTGAAGGAACATCTGTGTGCACACTTCACAGCAAAAGCTCTGTCCTCTGCCGCGAAACTTGACTCGTCTACAGATGTCCTTTCCAACAAGATGCGTATGGCCTCTTCCTCTTTGAGCTCTGGTACGCGCATGCATGACTCTTCATCTATCTTCTTGAAATGCTTTATAAAAACATCTACGCTTCTTCCGCTCAAAAGGATGCAGCTCTTCTCTCCCAACTCTGCCTTAAGATAATATGCCACTTCGTCAATGCTTTCTTCTGTGATATTGTCGAGAACCAACAATACCCTTTGCCCCTTCACTCTTCTATACAGCTCAACTTGTCCCTGTATGATTTATTCCAACATCGCAGAATACTTACACATCTCCTTCACCAGTCATTATATAACACAGGAGTTGTGAACAAAGTTATAACATATGAAATTGCTCACCTGATCCAGGTCTGTCACTGTTTCGAGAAAAGACTGAGTGCAGCGAGTGAGAGAGCGCAGGGCGAGTTTAATTCTTTCGAATGAATCGCCACTAGAAAATTCCAGATGGCACACTTTACCATCAAACTCCCCCAATTCGAAATTGCAGAAAGCCTTGCCAAGTGTAGTTTTCCCCTGGCCCGCTATTCCATACAATCCTGCAATACGAATTCCCTTTTCGTTGGGCTGAACAGTGTTGAAGAAGTCTGCAACCTCCTGCAACCATTACATATCATAAATACATTACCTATGAATATATGCGTGATAAAAGCAAAAGGAGGTTTTTTCACCTGACACATTCGTGCTTGTCCTTGCATACAAGGGACGTGATACCTTGGTGAGGGGCTTGGAAGTATACGCCAAATTTCTTTCACTATTTCATCTCTAAACTTCACTTCATCGTCGCCTTCACTGAACTTCAACCCCTTATTTTTCCGTATTGCATTCAGAGCTTTCTGCCATTCGGTTCGCTTTTCCTCGGAATCCTCGAACTCTGTCCACTTTTCATAGTCTGCCGTAATGTTTTTAAGAGCATCCGGTGAAATCTTGAAGAACAAGGGTAGAATTTTGAGATTGGGATTTATACGGGTTGTGTCTTTCGCTTTCACGAAAGCAGAGAGTTCCTGCATTGGCCACTTTGATTGGAGGAAATCCACAGAGAGAAGTAAAAGTGCAACTTTGCATGTCTTAGCAGCTTCAAATATACGAGAGGGGAAATCTTCGCCCACTGGCAAACTTTCCGGATCTTCATCAAAGAAGCAGGACACGCCCTGGTTTGTGAGGTCTCTGTGTAGCTGCCTAACAACATTTTTCTGTTTACCACTGTGACTGAGAAATACATCTTTAACCAAAAATTTGTGTCCTGGGTCACTGTTAAATGAAATAATGAGTTTTAGAATTGAACTTTTATGGCGGATAAAGGCTGAATTTCATATTAAAATGTATCTCACCTGCTAATCGGTGGGTTGGGCAGGGGGATATCAATTGTGCGTAAATTTGTTGTGTGGACGGTCGGACGCAAGTACTCTCCGCTGGTTGAAGGGGCGTCGATCTGATCCGTTGGGGGTTGTATATCTTCAACACAAAAAACTATAAACATAAGCATGCACTTATAAACGGGTAGTGAAGGCAACCAACCAAAGGACTTTTCCGTTTATATGTGTGTGCCGTCTAATTAATTAGAAGACATTGCAAGATCATTAGTTAAAATGTTTAGGAAAGGAAAGGTTCTTTTAAAGTCTATTATACCAGTCATATGTTTTTGGGTCTACATATGGTAACAGCCGTTATGGTAGAAATGAAATTTACACACCAACCTCTACTAGGATTTGAACTTGTGACCTCCCTTTCAAAAAGTACAGGTTCTCCACCACTAGGCCAACTTAAACAAACAAGCTTTTATCATCACATTTAAGATTTGAGAACTTTAAAATAAGACCTTAAAATGCTTTATGCCATGGAAAAGCTCAGGTAGTCCATTTACCATGATTATGCGAAGAGTAACCTAGAGTAGATTAGTAGAAGAAACAATAATGTTGTGATTGTCAAACAAAATTATTTTAAGTTCGTATTCATTGTAATGTCTAAAATATTAAAAGTTTAAAATATGTAGTAATATTTAGAAATAAAATTATTAAAAATAAAATATGCTGAAAATAATAAATAATAGATTTTCTGAAATATTATATATAGGTGTTGATGATTGTAGCTTCGATCAGATAAAATAAATGAAATATTAATATTATGAGAATAGATTAACTTATGCATATAATATATGTGATAATAATAATAGATATTATTATTATATATATTAATGTAT
>MU227767.1:58466-68707 GCA_018584345.1 Thuja plicata
GTACTGCTGCATTGAAATCTATACTTTTCACCAATCATATTAACTTTTTTTTAGAAAAGGCCTAGTAGTTTAGAAACTACATTCAATTTCCTACAGATTCTATTCTTACAACTTTTTGATATTAAGTCGATAGCTAGTTCAAATTTTCACGTCAAGTTGACTAACCCTGATTTTGCTGATTTTTCATTGCCACTTAAGGGCATAGTTTGGCCCCCCATGATCTTGCACATACCCTTCTATTGTTTCCTATGTTGGTGAACATGGGCAACCTACAATGTTCATTTTTTGAGCAAAGAAAAAGAGGAGAAAATAGAAATTAAAGGATAAGAAGGGAGAAGCTGATTCTAACTACCATCCTATAGACCCTCCCCCAAATGCAGATATTACAAATAATAAGAAAAGAGGTAGACCTGCAGGATCTACCTCAGTAAAGAGAGGCTCTAAGCATCCCAAGAAGGAGCTTCCTAGTTCTTGCAAGATCTTCAGAGCTCCCATGGACACTAACCCATAAGGTTGCATATGGACTTTAAATGTGTGTCGTGGAATGCCTTAGGACTTGAATTCCCAGACAAGAAATATATCATTAAAACAATCTTGGTAATATTCAGAGGAATAGACTTTTCATTACTTTAAGAAACCAAAGCTATAGACTTTAACCTTGATCTATTAATATGAAATACATCTGGAAAGATGCCCAATACTTCTCCACTTGTCACCCTAAGGGGAGTGGTGGAGCAGCCATTCTTGTAAGCTCTTAATGTAAAATTTTGATTAAAGGTGGGGATGCTCCCTCTACCATAGAGTGGTTTTGATTGTTTGCAATATGGATGGAGAGGAAGTGAGATTTTCTCCATATATGCTGCTAATGACTATTGGGAGAGGATTGACTTGTGGAAGTGGTTGTTCTAAATGGATAACATACCATGAATCTTTGGAGAGGATTTTAATATCGTAGAAAGAGATCAAGACAAGCTAAGAGGATCCATATTTGAGTGGAAATACAATGAAATTTTCTTTTGGAATAGGTTGATAAACAAACATAAACTCTTTGATCCTTTAGATGGTAACAAATTTGAGCATAAAGGCATTTGGTATACTTGGTATAACTTTCAGCAAGTATAGATAAAAGGATTTATTGTAGACTTGATAGATTCTATGTTAATAAGCATACATTTGGGTTCAGGAAAGGAGACAATGCTATAGGTGTCCAAGTCATACCCTATTTACTTTCAGTTCATCATCCTATCTGTGGCACAATATATCATGTTGGAAAACACTCAGGCCCTAGGAGCACCAATGAGCATTTTTCTCTTAACATTAATCCCCTAAAAGATGAAGAGGTGAAATGTGCTATCAACATTATCACATTATTCAATAACTACATTGTTAAACATAGTAGTGCTATTGTGGGATGGAACCAAAAAGTTGATAGCTGGAGAAGTATGTTTCAAGCAATAGGGAGGAAATAGGCTAAAGACTAAAGGAGATTAAAAACCAATCTTCATAAGAACCTCACCCTTGTAGAGGACTTCTTAAAAATCAATTCATCATGCATCGAGGCTTTAACCCAAACAGAGGAATCCCTCAAGAGATTACAGTATGTGAATGTCTAGCGAGCCAAAACTAGGGCTAGTATGAACTAGGTCAGCCATGGTGACAAAGGGTCTCAGTTCTTTTTCAGATTCTGAAGTATAAGGAAGAAAAGTCTAGAATTCACACTATAGGTTAAATAGATAGTAACCTATCTCAACCAGCGATTTGAATAACAACTGAAATAATTTTCAAATAATAAAGCATATAATTGATGAAAATACATTTAAAAAAAAAAGTGATATCAAACATCCACAAATTCATCACAAATGAAACTAATATTTTCATGTGGAAACCCTTGTAAGAGGGAAAATAACCATGATGGGGATGACACCCACAAGCCCAATAACTGCAATAAATGAGGTTGCATTTTTAGGCGCTACAAACACCCTTTCTGAGGATTCACCCTGTTATGAGTCACTAGTACACTATTAGGAGTACAATAACATCAGTTACGATCTACCTTGCTAGAAGATTTCAAACCTCAATAAAGAAGTTACCCTGTTAAAGGATTTACAAATAGGAACCTCTTAAAGTTCACCCGATTAAGAGATTTTGCTTGCTACAACTATTAGGGAACAACAAGATTAGTGATCTGGATGTAGCAGTGATTTCTTGTCAAATCCAATAGGTTCTATATACTTTGTAACTAATCTATGTCTATCACCTTTATGATCGTAACTTAAAATTGAAATCACAAAACCCTAATCATCCACAATAACTCTTACAACTTCTCTCAACAATAACTTTTCAATATGAGCAGTACCTATATATAAATATCTTACACTGACTTAACAATGACCTTATAATTACTTTCCCATGAAATCAACATGTATCAAATTGATAATCTCAATGAATAAAATGATTTATCATGACTGCGTTAGGTCAAGATAAGATCTTCTAGTTACATCTCCAAAGTAGTCAAACACATTTTGACTTCTCCAATGCAACACCTCAAATGTCTTATATATTTGCATCAATCTCATAAATATCAAAACAGTGAATGTATAACCTTTATTCCACATCATCGTATCATTAAAAATAATCGCACATACTTTTCCATTCATCAATCTATGATTTACTAACCAGTACTCAAGAACATAAGTGTTCTACTTGTTTTAACGACTGTGATAATCAAAACTATCTCACCGCACAACCACATGAGTTGTGGTTGGAACCACATTGCAATCTAAGCTGGTTGAAGTTGTATCTGTGACCACTCCTCATAATTCCACTTCTATCACGATCTCCACCAAAGTGATTTCTTCACTGTCTACCGATCTTCTGGACATAACCAATTTTCAGCAATACATTCTTACTAATTATATCTTCACTTCACTTGTAGTATATCATGATTGTAATCACTTAGTTTCTCCTTTGTTACAATTTTTTTGCACTTTAATTACTTTGTTTCCAATTAGTTTCCATCAGTGAGAAACAAATAAGTGACTCCTTATAACTGCACCACAATATCCAACTATCTTCCTTGACTCAATAGAAACAAGTTGTAGACAAAAGATGAGAGAAATGAGAGAAACCCACATGAATGAAGAGAGAAGAGAAGATAAAATGGTTGTAGTTGATTATCAATTTGTGAATGAAAGTGACGGAGGTGAAAATACCTCACATGTTGAGGTAGTGCAAAGGGAAGACGTTTAGAGGAAAGAGCTTTATCATATCTTAGTATTTGATCAAGGGCTAAAAGAGGTTGGCACATTGTTTGGAGAGGAGATCATGAAGATTGAATTGTTGTTCAATACAATAAGAGATGAAGAAAATTTTGTAGCAATAGAGGTCAAGAAGGATGATGTAGGGGAGATGTTATTGATTTTTCTATTTTTTGTGAAAAAGAGATGAAAATAAATGATATTTCCCATGAGCCTGTAGAATTTAGAGAGAAAGTGAAAGTAGATGTTGTATATTTGAATGTGATTATGGTGTCTTTTTATATGGAAGGGGTAGAGGAATTTGTTGGTTAGATTTGGTGGAGGTAATTGATCTATAGTGGGATAGATTTCACAACAAAGGAGAGGAGAGGAGAGAGTATTTCCTATAGGAGGATGATCTATGATAGATAGGAATCCATGAGAAGGAAGAGGAGAAGAGGACATACTTAGTGGAGGAGGTTGGAAAGTATCCTAGCTAAGTGTAGGAAGAGGATAAGGAAAAATACTTCTAATGTACCTGAAGGAGTAATGAGATCTATCATATATTTTTTACAACCTAGAAGAGTAGTTTGACTACTTAACCCCATTTTGTGAGTCTATTCTCACAAATTTTCGTAGCCAACATGTATTATGTAGGAGCGTGCTAGTTTGTTTACTTCAGTTTAGTTTAGGTGTTACCATCTCTCCATCCACCTTTGTTGGAAATGATGTCTACATTTGTATTAGCTTTAGGGCCATTGGAAAAGACTACTATGTGGTTTATCTTATTGGGAAGGATGTTAAGAAACTACCCCTAGCCAAGGCCATGAGTTGATGTTGTTTGAGGGTAGAAACCTTGCCATTACTAGAAACATTATTTTTTCCTAAAGAAGATTATAAGGCTAATGCTCAATGAAGGATATGATAGGGTGAGGAATTGTTTAAGTGAAGGCAATGACCATGATGAGGAGGATGAGTTTGGATCTATCATTAAGGAGGAAATGGAGGATGATGGTGAGGATGAGGACCCATTATGAATCCCCTAGCGAATGGTCCATGAAGATTGCAACCCAAAATGCCTACACAAAGCCAGAATTGAGGAAGCAAAGAAGGCGAAGAAGACAAAAATGACCTTGGTTTTCTCTTTTCATTTATAGTATACAGATCTTATAGTAGTATATAATATGTTGTGTTTGCTCCTAGGTAGGGATAGTATATGGGGGATAACATGTATATCAAGCTTTGTAATGTTATCATTTTATCCAGTGGTAACATATTTTGATTCTTTAGTTATGTCAGGCTCTACCCTTGGGTATTTGCTAGATTGCTAGGTGTAGAACAACATTGAGTTCCATTAGAGATCCTTGGAGTAGCATATATAACAAAGATGTAATATTTTTTGGATCAATAAAATAGATGGTATCCCTTAACAACTATTGATTTACCAAAAAATAAATTATCTAAATTTTTAATTAAAAATAAAATAAAGAAATAAAAATAAATACTAAAAAAAATAAATGAAAATAATTTTAAAATAAAAATAAAATAAAATAAAAAATTCTTAAAGTAAATAGAATAATTAAAAATTGATATTATCTTCTTTTCACCAAATTAATAATAAAGTTTTCTATTTGCTGAAATAAAATCAAAATTGATATTTGTCATATTTATATAAGTATATTTAAAACATATTTATATAAGTATATTTAAAATATAGATATATTTATTACTATTGACCTTTTCACTACTGGTATTATATTTATATTATAAGTAACATAACAACATATTAAATCAAGAAGTAAACTATTTCTTCTTTACTTCAAGATTATTTAAAAATAATTTTATTTAATAATTAATTATTTAAGAATTCTTTTATTTACTAAATATTTTTAAATAAATAAAATAATTGAAATTATTAACTTTTCTAGTCAATATGTCTAATAAATATATACTAATTTAATCAAAATATTAATTAACATAATTTACATGGAAAGATATGTATTACATCATAATCATTGTCAATATAGTATGATACGCAATAACCCATATAAAACTAAGGCTTTTGTTGAGTATAAAATCAATCCTCTAATGTAATATAATAGTCGATAACCAAACCAATTAACTGCTACTCCATAATCAATCATTTTTTCAACAGACTTGTCTTTAATAAAAAAAATATGAGAAAATTTAATCGATTTTTCAATATGAAATTTACAGAGCTTGTAAAGGGTATTGAAAAAGGCATAGACAACGCAAAGATTTTGCAAAAAATTAGTTGCGTACCTCTGATAACATCACCACTGTCTTCCTTTTTAGTGTTGTTGGAGTGTCTCGATGCCATATTTCATATGTAAACGAAACAACAAGGCAAGCAATGAAATTTACAGGAAAGAAACACCTAAACAAGAAAATATCCATGATGGTGAACACAAGTATCTATCAATTGCAAATATAATAATAAAAACATAAAAAAGTAACTAGTTATAATGAAAACTCTAATTCTATTTCCAAACTAGATTTTTTGCGCCTTTCAAAAAAATTCGCAAACTTTCGAGGAAAATAGATTTAGTTGTTCGACAATGATGCTAAGTAGGAATGATTTTAGTTTACTTTAACCTTAGTTGACTTGTAATACTAATGTTATGATGAGAATTTTCTCGAATATATGGATTCTTGAAGAAAGACATTTAAAAAAATGAAAGTTAAGTTGATTTGATGGAATTACAATTATATTGCCAATGGAAAAATTTGAAAGGAGATTTTGATCATCACATTTATATTTTAAGTTTTTAATTGAAAGGTTTTCATTCTCAAAATAATATTTTATTGGTCTATAAATTGAGCGTCCAAACATTAGTAAGAAAGTGAAGTTGCGAAGTTGAGCATATTAAGTTTGAAATTATGATGAGAAATTTCTTGAATATATACATTCTTAAATAAATACATTTAAATATAATCATGGGTAACTTAATAGGATGCAACTACAACAACATCATTAAGAAAAATTAAAGGAGATTTTTACCATTACATTTATGTTTGTTGCTTCCTTTTACAAGGTTTTGATTTTATAAAATCTTAAGTTCACAAATTCTTCAGATAAAAATGTGTGGGGTGGATTGCATAACATATATAAAATACCACTAGAATGATAGGAGAAGTGATCGAGATGTGTCGCTTTACATGATGGTAGGCAACAAGCTCTGGGTGTGAACAATGGACACTCCATTAAGCCTAATTAGTAAAAATTTCAAATGTCTTCTTTGGGGGGTGAGTGGCAAGAAGTTGAAGTGCCCTTTTAGAAAAGATTATGGGTTTATTATTTATGCAGTGAAGTTGGTGTTAGTAGATGTATTCTTGAAGTTCTATAATTGGTATATGATTAATATTGATATTACAAACATGTTTCTAGCTACCATGCTAGTTGTGGGCGAAATGAAAAATGCAACCATGATACTGTGTAAATGGCTAATTTGGAATCGCTATCTAGGAGAACTTTAGGATGTTCTAGAAAATGTTGATTAAGATAAGGCTTCTCTGAATCTGTGATATTACTATGTGGCTAAGTGTTGTAGAGGGAATTGGAAAAATACCCTTTAATTCATTCTCCTAAGCCTTCCTTGCTACCCAAGTGTAATGGTTCATTTTTGTAGAGAGAAGTCTATAATTTCTGAAAGGTGAATGATCTTTAGAGAGAAGTCTATAATTTCTCCTAAGCCTTCCTTTGCGCCAAATGATTATGTTGGTTGGTTGCAACAAGATTTTATGGAGGAAGGGATGGTGGGCTATATGGAGGAGGAAGAGGAATTTAGGACTGTACAAAATAAAGAATGGAGAGGGAGAGGGGCACCTCTTCTATTGAGGTGGAGAGGGGATTTGCGAGAGATTTTTGGACTTACTAGTGGAGAATCTTTGTTTATGTATGTCATTTGGTTTTAGGAGCCTTTTTAAAACCCATCATGAAGGTTTATGGATCGTTTCAAAACCCTTGGTTCCTCTTCATTGTTTGGGAGGTTCGGTTTTTTTTCTATTAGAATAGTTTTTTTATATCCTTTTGCTTCTAGAAATTAAGGGAGCCTAGAAATACTCTTGGATCATGTTTGAGGTTAAGAGAGACTATAAAAGCCTTGTCGATTGAGTTAAGAGACTTTGGCCTATTGTTCATGGAAACTAAAGTTGTGTATGTTTACTTTCTTTTAGGATATTATTTTTATGTTATTTATGTGTTGTTGTTTGGATGTGATCTTTCTCTTGTAGATGTCTCTTTTGTGTGGGTTCCAAATCCCTGTCAAAAACTATTGATAAGGGTTTCAAGGCCCCTTAAAAACCTGTTTTACTCTAATAAAAAACTAATTGTAAATATGGATAGATCTATTTCATGAATGTTTTATTTTTTATGGTTATCTATTGGAGGCTCTCTAGGCTAGGTAATGGTCGTCTTGGAGGTATACACTCTCCTAGTATGGTCTATTGAGGGGTTTCAAGGATCTATGTAAGGTGTTATTTTGGCTTGCAAGAACAATCTCTCCCTAAGTAGCCAAGTAGTAGTAGGAATTATAAAATAATTTACCCTCTTCTCGTATACAGAGGATAAATGTATATTTTTCTCCTTAATGCAAGGTTGTGTCAAGATCTCAAGAAAATCTATTCAAAATCAAGGTCCCCATTGCTCCAAAGAATGAGATAAGGGGCATTCATTGAATTGTTGCCAGAGAGTAGTGGCATCCATCTTTGATACTTGACTTAGTGGATGATAGCTCTTTAAGAAGAATAAAAAAGCACATTCATTAGGAAATTCCTAGATTCTAGGCCCGTATAAATATCTTCAGGAGCTAGACCTAAAGGAAATAGAATATAAGAGGTTAGGATGAGATCACAAACAAGGGCAATTCCTTTTTCCTTATTTATTTCTTGTATCAAGAGGACTTTGTTAAAACCCTACTAGATTGTCCTTGGTTTTTAGGAAGATTAGGGTTATTCCTAAGCAAATGAAAATCATTTTTTAAGTGAGGATGGAGTATATTAATGTGGCCCATGTTTAAGTTAGGTTTCTTGGCTATTAAGAAGAAAAAGTTATGATGGGCATTGAAAAACTTTCAAGCACCTTATGGAAATTGATGATGCTACAATCTATAAATAGATTGATATACGCAAGATTCTAAGTGTACATTAGTGAGATAAGGATCTCCCTTCATCAACCAAGTTATCCTCCAATTATGGCCACTAATTATAATAATTTAAATATATGGCATTTCCCTTTATTTACTATTCATACTATAAAAATTTAGATACATATATACTCGAGTTATTTAAAAGTTATGCTAGGCACAAAGTGGATACACGTGTATTTCATGCATGCTATAGGTTAAGTGTGTAACAAACAAAAGTTTAATTTGGTGCCTAAATTGGCATGCCAATATGTCATATTATTTTCTCGTTGTTCTAATATGTTGGACCTACAAATCTATGAGCAAAGGTTTAAAATAAAGTGAAAACACATTGTGTTATACAAATTTGTATTTTTTTAGTTGTGACATTTTGTGTGGAGAATAACTCAAGCTATTATTGTTTATATTTGTGAACAAATTATATATTAGTATTTTTCTATCCAAAACAAATATATATGTATTATGTAATCAAAATGTAAAGTTTTTAGCTAATCTTACGATGACAACTAGAATTATAGTGATGAAACAATACTAATTTAACCACAATAACCAATTATTGTAAAGCACGTTGCACACTAGTAACATGTGAAACGAGCTAGTGTCTCTATGCCTTGTTGCTACTAGTTTCCATCCAAAGGTAGTTTTTCGCAAGTGGTTCCAATTCATATTTTTGGCAATTGTTGTGCAAATTCAAATCATCTGTATGACTAAACTCATGTCCCCTTGTGGCTATTTAAGTCCAATTTCTTCTTACATTTAAGTTGTTGGAGTGTTCCCATGCAATTTTTTTAACTAGAGGAAAATGATAAATTGGAATTTTCGCCTATTTTAGTAGAGCCAGTACCTAAAAATTGAAAATAAGCATTGAAAAAAGGAGAGGATGGAAATAAGTAGCAACTACTTATTGGGGAAAAAATGACACATGGCTCCACAAATTACTTTCCTTCTTTTTATTTGCCTCTTTTTTTGCTCAAAATTTTATCTACAAAATGTTTTAATAATGATTTTGTTTTAAAATAGTTTTAAAGATGACTGCTAAAAAAATTAAGCAACAAAATTTAATAATCATTGGGTCCTTGCCCCAAGCATGCTTAATAGCCCATAGTCAAACAACGATAATTCTAATTGTACAGAGTTGCTTAGTAAATTGCTTTTGCAATTTTTATCTTGATTTGTTTCATCAAATAAAAAACATCCTATGAAGATCGTATAGACCAGAGTTGGAATTTGATGGTATTGGTCATTTTTCCACTTTTAAGCGTATATGACAAGCTAAAAATTTATTGGACAGTATGTAATTTTTTATAAAACTGTCGTTATGACGCTTAAAGTTATTAATAAACCAACAATAATATAAATATATATTATTTTATAATATATATGATAAACATATGTTATTTAATAATATAAATATTTCTATTTTGTTTATTATATATTTTATTAATTTAGAATATTTTTAAAACAGAATACATATTTTAGAAACTTGTTTGGTGGCATATAAACTTATAATTTTTTTTAATTAATTTGATATTTTTGCATATATTACTAATTTATATTATTTTCTAATTTTATATATATATATATATATATATATATATATATATATATATATATATTTTCACTAAAAGAGGTAAAAATTTATTGAAATCGAAAGAGAGCAGAACAAAACAAGACACAAAGAGAATTAAAGAGCCTTGTCCTGGTCAACAAGTTGAACCAGCCTCTGTGATAAATCAAAGGGAAGCATCGGATGATCAGAAATGTTCCAAGGCGACCCCTGCTCGGAGGCCCATTTGGCCAAACAATCAGCCACACCATTCCACTCTCGGGGGATATGCAT
>MU227767.1:104415-123808 GCA_018584345.1 Thuja plicata
GCACATTCAGATAACACAATAGACAACACCACAATTTGGTTACAGGGAAACCAAATGGTAAAAACCCCGGTGGGAATTAACACCCACAATGAACTATACTTGTTTATAATAATCCCTATTAGAAGATTCTGCAACCCTATTAGGAGTTGTTCTTTACAATGCAATAAGTATAGTGACCTAGTTAAGGGTCTGACCCTGTTAGGAGTCTTTTACAAATAACCCGATTAAGGGTGAGGACTCACTGTCCAAAAGCTCACTGCTTCAATGGTGAAGGCTACAACCTTCTGAAGAACATATATGCACTATATTTGATGATAAACTATAGAGTAGACCTGTTGTCTTGATTAGTTCCAGTGTATTTTAATCTTTCACTTCTTCTTCACATAGATCCTTGATTAATGAAACACAACTGATATTCTGCTCTATACATTTTCTATCTCTTATCTTATGATTCACACTTAGCATTTCATAAATGACTTTCTATAAGTATCTTCCTCAAAGTATGAGATCGTGGGACATGTTAGAAAACTCTTCATAACATCCTTGTTAGCTTTACTAATCACGCAAGCATAATTACAATTGTGCAATATAAATTGAATAGACCCGACGCTTCACTAAGTCGGTCTCACCAAATTAACTCTAACTTTGCAATCTTGTTGAAACATGTTTGGCGCCTTTGGATAACTAATTTTAAATCATAACTAATCTTGAATATACACACACATATCCCGAAGATAGGCACAACTCAAGAACCAATGCAATACGTCAGCTCTGTACAGACAAGCATCAGAAACTGTAACTTCCACAAAACATAATTGCACAACATAACTGAAACTTCATATCTGAGTCTGCGTGTATGAACAACACATCAACAACATGTCTAGAACATGAATATAACCGCCCAAGGCTTGATATCATCATTCTGATAAGTGCATACAGATCACTGCTGTATATTATCTGTTGTCATCAATGACAAACATACAATCAACTAGTTTCCAGAAGTAAATCTCCAACAACATTATTTTTAATGGTAAACTAGCTAAGAAACATTTATATGTCTTCCTTCTCAAGTTTATTGACTTTCTAAAAGTATTACAAACTCCTCTAATATGTCTAACATTTTGATCCCTCTTTGTTCTAGATAGTGATATAAGGACTTATCCAAGTTGTTACTCTCTTTATCTCCAAAAAAAAGTTTTGATCTATCACCAATGTATTGTTTATTACATAATTAGGAATAATTTTTTCTACCATTAATTTCTATAATTCAATTTCAAATTATTATTCAATAAATTTTACTAAATAAAAACAAGAATAATGTTTATCTATCTAATTTGTAACAACCAATACTCTAGGTTAATTAACATCAATGAATAGAGGAAGAAAATTCATATGAAACTAATAAAAAATAGCACAAATATGCCTAGGAAACCCTAGTGTGGCCCAAAAACCTGCAAACACATGTTTATTCAATTTTAGGAGCCTCTAGGGGTCTTCACTAAGGGGATCCTCTTTCTCCTTATCTATTTATTATTATGGCTGAGGGACTTTGCAAATTTATTAAATCTCTGGTTTCCCAGAACCTTATTCATGGCTAGAGTTGGGGTAATGAGCTGCCTAAAAATTTTCATCTCTAGTTTGTGGATGATACTACTCTTATGGGGATTGCTTAGTTGCAAAAAGTCGAATCTTTCAGAAGAACACTAGATATTTATTTAGTTTCTTTGGGTCATAAAGTCAGTGAGCATAAATATTCAATCTATTTTTTCAATACTCTAGATTCTATCCAAAGGAGGGTTTCCAACATCTTGAGGTTTCAAATTGGGTCTCTCCCTCTTCTTTATCTAGATATTCCTATTATTGTCAGTCAACATCCTCAACTATTTAGGTAGAAATTTCTTGATAAGTTATGTTGGAAGCTAAACAATTGTACTTATCAGTGGCTTTCAATTTTTGCTCGGGTAACCCTTATTCACTTAGTGATTTAGGGCCTTCCTATTTATAGAATTTTGAATCCAGAAGCCCCAGTGCATTTTCTTAAGCAATTTGATGCCCTATCACAGTAGTTTCTTTGGAGTAGTAATTTGTAGAATTTTAAGTGGAGCCTAGTAAAGTGGGAATCTATGTGTCCACCTAAGAAGGAAGGGGGTTTGGGCCTTTGGTCTTCTTTTTTGCGTGGGTAGGATCTTGCACCCAAATTATATTGGTGTTGGTGTACCAATCATAATCATCTCTAGGCCTGCATTCTCATACATAAGTATTTACGAGGAGTTAACTATTTGGATGATTATTTCTATCCTTTGGAGGGAAATGGCTCTATGGTTTGGAATACTCTAAAAATAGAGGCTCATTTGGTTAACAAGGGACTTTATTAGATCTACAACAAGGGTTCAGAATCTCTCTTTTGGACGGATACTTGGGATGGTCATCGCACTCTTCTTTCCACGTATCTACATCTACAACTTCTCTATGATTTTTTTACAGCAGTTGGGTGGGATAAGGTTGTGCATTATAAGATTGTTCAAAATTTTGGCCTTGTTCATGGTTATAGATAGAAGGATTCTTCTGAATGGCCACCGAGAGGTTTAGAAAGGGATTGACGTGAGTTGACTCAAATTCTTGATTCTCAGGGGTGCAACTCCTTGGTAGGATCAAATGTCTTGGCCTACGATAGTAACTTGTCTAGTAAATACTTTATTTCTATAGGGTACTTAGAGCTTCATAGATAACTGTTTAGAGGTTTTCAGGTGCCTTGGTGGAAGCAGGTTTGGAATAAATTTTCTTGGACCAAATGCAATTTTTTCTTGTGGTTGGTAGTTCAAAACCGATGTCTTACTTGGGATAGATCATGCAAGCGACACTTTTATGGTCCCTCAAAGTGCATCTTGTGTTGTAATAGTGATGAGTATGTTTCTCATCTTTTCATTCATTTTTCCTTTTCCAAGGAGAACTAACACTTTTCATGGAGTGTTTGGGGTAAGACCTGCAGGCATGTCTCCTCTTTGTCTGAGATTTAGGCCCATTGAGGTAAATCCCTAATTAAAACCTATTTTATCCAGGTTGTGTGGGATTTTGGTCCTTCTTTTATTATTTGGCATGTTTGGCAGGAGAGGAATCAGAGGATTTTTCAAGATGCTAGGATGGTTTCTATACACTTGTGGTGGAAAATTATGCACTCTCTTTGTGAGACTGTTTTGGCTAAGTGTGAAATGAATGAAGGTGTGGATCCAAGAGATGTTGGTGTTTGCAATCATCTTAATCTTTCTCTTCAAGGAGGTCCTCTGGTGTATGCTAGTCAGATCTGGAGTAGTAGGTGCAACATCCTCTACAGAAGATCAATCGTGATGGTCATTGGACACCCCCTCCTCATGGAATTCTAAAAATTATCATTGAAGGTTCATTTAAGGGGAATCTTGGGCTTGTTGGCAATGGTCAAGTTGGTAGAGATACTTCTAGTGATATTTAATTTATTTTTACTGTTTATAAGTGTTCAAATGATTAATTTAACTGAGGCTCGTGCCATTTTGTATTTTCTAGAGCATTTTTGTGCTCTTGGTTGGCAAAGGATTATTTATGAGTCTAACTCTCAAGTGGTGGTGACTTTGTTAACTAGGAAGAAACTTGAGGGTGCTAGTTTTCCTTAGCTTTGGTTATCAAATTAGATTCTCCATTTGTGTAGTTCCTTGGAAACTATTATTTTTACACACTCCTAGGGAGCTGAATGGTGTTGCAAATTGTTTGGCCAAATGGGCTTCAACCAAATGTAGGATTAAAATATAGTGGATAAAGGTCAATTACCTCCTAATATGTTTCATGTGTTAGATCAACTAGTGGATAGGGAAAAAGTTCTATAGTACTCTCTTTGTTCGACACTTTGCTCTTTGTGTATCTCTATTTTGTGTTTGAATACATTTTTACCCCTCTTCTAGATAAAACAATTTAGGATAAAAAATGCATACAACAGATTACAAGATTGCCATAGAATTTATACATAGACAATTTCAACCTTACAATCCTCTTTCTCAGCCCAAACACTTGCTCTCTTTGAATTGCCAACTTTTGCTAATCAAACTATGCATGCAAATGAATCTGAAAAATTACAGCAGAAAGTATGGTAATTTATATCTACAAGAATGATTACCTCCACTTTCATCACTGAGATTTTCTTTCCCCTTCTTCCTTAGCTTCTCTTGGAAATTCTCTTCTTCTCAATGTGTCTAGCTCTTCCTCCACACTCCAATTTATAATCCTTTGGTGACCTATGATCTCCAAGCTAAAATAAATTCTAAGAGATAAAATAAGAATACATTAATTAAAAATATAATTAATGTTCTTTTCCTCTAAAGATTATAAATTCTTCACTTTTTACATGAACTGTATGCATGAAAAATTAACTAGATAGCTTCTACATGTGCAGAAGAACCTATCCAGGCTTCAAAAATCAACACTCCCTCTTAGAAATGAAGGTATTTTACACAACACTTAGCTCATCCCTAAAGAATATAAACTTACCCTTCATTAAGGCCTTGGTCAAGATTTCTTTAGTTGACAGATTGGGAATCAAGTGATCTCTTACCCCATTAAAGATAATCCTCTACACCTTGGCCTCCTTGACTTCATGTGCATCTAGGGAAATGGGATTATTCATTGGTGGAGTCACTATTGTACTAGCATAGGCCCACAACCTATTCTCCTTGCTCAAACTGATGTAATTTAAACCTTCCACTACAAACAATTTGAAGCACCCTCAAGCATATCCTCATATCAAACACTGGCTAACATTTTAGAATGAAACCCTCAAAGAATTGAAAATTGAAACATAATTTTTTTGTTAAATTTGTGTCACAAAAATTTGCTTTATATTCAAAATTTAGAGCACTAATACTATGTTAATTTATATAACTAGATTCCAAATTAACTACTCAACAAATTTTACAAAATAGAAACAAGAATAATGTTTATCTATCTAGTTTGTAATAGCCAATATTTTGGGTTAATTAATAGCAATTCAAACAGTGGAAGCAAATTCACATGAAACCAATAACAAATAACACAGATATACCTAGGAAACTCCAGTGTGGGAAAACCTGCAAACACGTGTTTATTCAGCTTCAGGAGCAAGAGTTCATATAAAATATTACAAGATTGTCATAGAAATTATACAAAGATAATTTCGGCCTCATAATCCTCTTTCTTTGTCCGAACACTCGCTCTCACTGAATCACCAACTTGTGCTAATAGAACTATGCCTACGGAAGACTTTGAAAAATTACACCAGAAAGTATAACAATTTATATATGACAGAATAATTGCCTCCACTTTCCTCACTAAGATTTTCTTTCCCCTTTTTCTTCAGCTTCTCTTGAAAATTCTCTTCTTCTCAATATGTCTAGCTCTTCCTCCACATTTCAATTTATAATCCTTCGGTGACCCAATATCTCCAAGCAATAAGCCTACATTAAGTAATAATATAATTAATGTGTTTTTTCACTAAAGATTACTAATTCTTCACTTTTTACATGAACTGATGGCATAGAAAACTAACTAGATGACTTTTTCATGGGCAATTACCACACTTATGGAGAAGTACCCATCGAAGCTACAAAATCTCAATAATTTGAAGAAAAATAAACACATCGATTCTCAAAATTGTATAACACAAAATTTCAAGAAGAATTAGGAACAAATGCAAGATACATAACTTCATCAAAATGATAAAATAAATTTATAAGATCTGAGAGTTCTTGTATTGTAGTTCTTAACATCATCATTTTATATCATAATTTATAGTTCATATTTTTTAGACAAAAAATTTACATAAAAACATTAATTTTAAAAATTATAACAAAATTTTATGCCAAAAGGACTCTCAAATACTATTGCAAATTGTAGAAATATGATCTCTTATATTTATAGATGTCAAATGTTATCCTATGGAGAAATTGAAGAAGATGTTCATAATTGAAACAGTTTTTTTGATGAATACATGTCTAATTAAAATTATATTAGACATTCATACAAAAAGATGGGTGGATCTCAAACTACACCTTCATATTTCAATTAGAATCATCAAATGAATTATAAGACACATAAAAATAAATCGTTAGAAATAGTAATAATAACAGAAGGAAGAAAATATAATTCTGATAAAGTAATTTATCCTATACATTAACAAGGTTCAGAATATCATTTAAATGTTTCTGATTTGATTGTGTAATCTTATTTTGTATCAACATTTCACATTTCCCATAGATAGATAAATTGATTTCTATCTTGACATTTTCTTTTCATTATGATGATAGATCACTGCATATGATCCAAAATATTGATACAAACAAAAAATTACACAATCAAATCTAAAAATATTTAAATGATATTAATACAAATTTTGGAAAACTAATAACATTAAAGTCCAGAATATTCAAACCTTTTTACCATATAAAGATTGCTCCAACTGAAAATTAATATAACTGTATCAACCATAATTGCTCTATTACCTACACTAATATCTAGTATACTCATGTTAGAAGAATACGATTACAACTTACAAAAGGGGTAAACTATATGTGGGTCTCGTTTTGTTGGCTCTCCAATTGGTAAGGAAATTTAAAAAAACCTTCCAAAAAGGCTAAGGAGGTCTGACATGGTAACCTAATCGAGCTCTGATCCAATCCCAACCCCGTAACCCCACCATAAAATCCTTGTAGGTATGCCCACATCCAAATACAAAATCATGGACTGAAACAAGAAGTATACCAGAAGAGATCAAACCAGAGGTCCCCTTTATTGAGTAGTTGTAAAATCCTTTATTGGCATGCTTACATCCAAATGTAAAATCTGGGGCAGAAACAAGAACTATAACACGAGATTAATGAAGAAGTATTGGAGGAAAAATTCCATGTTTCCAACCCAACTTTACAATCCTTTATTGGCATTCCCACATCCAAATGCAAAATTAGGAACTGAAACAAGGAGCATATCACAAGAAATCAATGTTGAAGCATCAAAGGAAAAAACTTCTCTTTTGTTGGAAATTCTGTATTTGGAAAAGAATTCAAGCACACCTGAGCAAAGCTCTGAAGTTGTTGATATGTGATAAAAGTGACCATCCTTAAAATTAATTTTAAGTGACCATCCTGCAACTCCTGACATTGATACTTCAACTCAGTTAACATGGATATTCCAAAAGAAGAGGTGCCCAATCCCACCCTCAAAATATACTTCTCTATACATATAGTTTTCCCTTATGCTAACCACTACTCTCAATATTGATCTGGAGAAGAGAGAGTCATCTATTTTGAATAAATAGGTAAGTGGCAAAGATTCATAGTTGAAGTCTAATTCTCAAAACGAAACTGGAAAGTAATGGACTGTTACTGTAAATTTGTTGATTGTTTAAAGTCTATATTAATATCTAGATGGTGTTAGATTCAAATCTATTACAATTAAAAGAAAAAAATATCTATAAATTAAAAATTCAACAATCTTAATCATACACTTTCACTCAAAAATAAATGAAAATCATATTTATTACTCGTTATACCTGACGGTCTACTTGTTAAAGAAAGACAATTTCTCAGCTATAAATAGTATAAAATATTTTCTTAATAATAAGAGAAACATTGATGTTTTTTTTTAAAATTAATACCCAAGTTAAACATGTTTGAATACAATCAATTGTTTTAACCACTGCAGATTTTAGTGAATATAACTAGCATATTGTTAGTGTCATAAAAAAAAGACATTGAAGTGTGCTGCATACATCTAGTCATTGTCTGCATAGTTGGCAATCCATTACAACTATGCCTAAATTAGTTTGAAGCCTTGGTTACAAATATAGACTGGTGAATGCATACATGTTCTCCCATAAGAAATTTAGAAGGGAATTTTTCCATATCCCCATTTTCTTATTGTTAGTGTACGGTAAAATTTAATCTTTATCTGAAGAAAGATCATAAATATAATTAATAAAAAACAACTCAGAGAATGGGTGTTTTGTAAACCTCTCTCAGAATTATCAAATTAACAAGATTTTCTGGATTGTTTTTTTTTTTTTAAAACTGAAATGACTTGCATCATATAAATAATACTGCACCTTTCTTTCCTTCAGGTCCACCCTATAATTGTACATCTGAGGGAAAGAATAAGGAATAAGAAATATAATACAATTGAAAGAGAAAAATAAATGTAATTGTCTATTATTAATAAACATTGAAAGCTAAGAACTTATCGAAAAGAAGAAAACAATTATCTTCAAAAATAATAGAATTGCTTAAAAGAGCGGATGTTATATACATTGTCTCTGTTAATAAGATATTTAGCATATTTATATTATTTGCTCATTTGAAATCAAATTTAAAAAGTTGTTTATTTTTAAAGATTTGAATCTATTCTTAAAAAAATAAATCTATTTTTTTTCATATTTTAGTTAAATTTTGTAAATCTAAAAAGGATAAAAATATAATATATATTCATCCTACAGAAAAAAAAGACAATGTCAAGAATAAAAATTCTGAACAGATTTTTGTTTGGATTTTCAATGTCAAGAATAAAAATTCTGAACAGATTTTTGTTTGGATTCTCTTTGTATTTTTATACATATAGAGAGAGTCAATCAATAGCTCTATTGTCTTGTAAGTTACCAAAAAAAAGAAACTTTATTTGAGAGTTCGATCAAACATTAAAATGGCATATATACATAATCTCTCAAGTTGAGTGAAGAGCTAAGATGTAGATGTAGACCAATTGTCCTCCCTTCCTGATTCAATATTTTTTCTGTCTCTTGTACTCTCAAGAAAAGAGGAGATATCTATGGGCAATTGAAGAGATTGAGAACCAAGAAATGTCTCTTCTATTTTTTCTAATCTTTTAGCTATCTCCATCATATCTGGTCGTTCTTGTGGCAGTTCCCTTGTGCAAACCAACCCAACTTGCATAAATTGAGTAAGACACGACAATACCATTGATAAACCTGATTCATTAACATCTCTAAGTAGGTTGTTGTCCACCACTTCAGTGATTTTATTTGGAAAATCCTTACCTACCCATTTTGGTAGACTGTTTCCTTCTACAAACATATCATCTGTAGGTCTCTTCCTTGTCAACAACTCTAAAAGAAGAATTCCATAGCTGTATACATCTCCTTTCGTTGAAATCATTCCACCCGCTCCATACTCTAGGATATCATAGATGATTAGCAATCCTCAAACCATATAAGATATCTATATAATTTTAATTTAAAAAAAAAGTAATAATTTATATTAGAATAATGCAAAGTTTCATACCTGGTGCAATGTAGCCAATAGATCCATTCAGTGCATCCATAGAAGTAAATGAATTCATTGAATTCCCAAATAGAAGTTTGGTAATGCCAAAATCTGCTACACATGGAGTCATATCATCTCCCAACAACACATTATTGGGTTTTATATCACAATGTATGACTTGCACAAAGCAACAATGATGCAAATATTTCATTCCTTGTGCTATCTCCTTTGCTATTCTTAATCGGTCAGTCAAATTTAGTTTGCATTCTTCTTCACCCTCAAGGTGAAGCCATCTCCCCAAACTTCCATTTGACATGAATGGAAGAACCAATGCTTTAAAGTCAAGGTTGGAACAAGTTGAAATGATTTTAATCACATTTCGATGTCTAACTCTTTTTAACACATTACATTCTCTATTAAAAGTGTGGAGAGCATTTTCATCTTGTAAATTGAGAACCTTAACAGCAATATTTGTACCATTTTTTAGAATCCCTTTATAGACAGATCCAAAACTACCCATTCCTATTAGATTTGCCTCACTAAAGCCACCAGTTGCATCTAGAAGTTCTTCATATGAAATTCGTAGAGGCCACACATTGAGATCAGGAATCTTTCTTTGTCTCCAACTATAGGAAATTATACATAGTAGAAAAGACATGAGAAAAATTGCAATGCCAACCACAACAGGAATGATCACCTTCTTATTGACTGATGATTGTTTGTGCTTGGAATTAGAGCATGGTGGCAATTTTATCCATGTTCCACAAAGGCCAAGATTTCCCATAATTGCTGACTCATCAATGGTTGCAAAAACTCCTTCCTTTGGAGCCTCTCCTGTTAATTTGTTTGAAGAGAGATTGATATGTTGAAGTGCTTTCATTTCTCCAAAAGCCATTGGGATCGCACCTGACAAATTGTTGTTGGAGAGATCAATATCCAGAATATTTTTGAGTTGTGTGAGTGATGTTGGTATTGGACCATGAAATGAATTCCATGAAAGATTCAAATATTGTAAGTTTGTGCAACCTGATAGTGAGGCTGGAATTTCACTTGAAAACTTGTTAAGAGACACATCTATAGCTTGCACCATTTCCATTTTACTCATTTCTAAAAGAGAACCTTGTAACAAATTATCAGAAATATTGAAATAAAGTTGGAGGTTTTCAAGATTTGCCAATTCTGGAGGTATATCTCCTCTTAGCTTGTTGTGGGACAAGTCTAATGCCTCCAAAGTTTCACACCTCCCTAAACTACCAGGAATTTTCCCTGATAGTTGATTGTGATCAAGAGCTAAAACTCTTAGTTGTGTGAGATCACCAAGACTACTTGGAATTTCACCTGAAAGCATGTTTTCACTTAGTACTAATTCTCCAAGGTGTTTTGCTTGATCCCAATTTTTCAGGATATTTCCATATAAATTGTTTGTGCTTAGAAACAAGCTTTCAAGATTTGGAAGTTGACTGATTGGGGATGGAATAGTTCCATTAAAATGGTTGTCAGATAAGTCTAAGTATGTCAACATTGTGAGGTTGCTAATACCAGTTGGTATGTTTCCCTCAATTCTATTGGAGAACAATTCCAAATCAGAGAGTTGGCTTGACAACTGGCTAATAGAAGAGGGCAAAATACCAGTGAAATAATTAAGGGACAAGGCTAAAAATTGTAAGGAGGAGCAATTAGTCAAAGCTGTTAGAATAGGAAGATTGTTGCTTTGGCTCACAAGACGATTATCCCACAAATTAAGCCATAGAAGTTGGTCTAAATTACCAAACTCTAAGGGCACCTTGCCACTAAGTCGGTTGCTACCTAAATCAAGCACTTGAAGTTGAGTACAATTGGAGAGGGAACTGGGGATTTCTCCAGTGAGTTGGTTTCCCTCCAATAGCAGAAATTGCAAATCTCGTAGTTTGCCAATTTCCCAAGGAATGTGGCCAGTTAATTGATTATAATATAATGACAAATTATGGAGAAGAGTGCAATTTGAAAGGGCAGCAGGAATCACTCCATTCAATTTGTTGGTGTCGATGGAAAGCACTTTGAGTTGATTGAGCAACCCCAATTCAATAGGAATATTACCTTGAAGTTGGTTTCTCATCAATTGAAAGGAAATTAAAGAAGACAGATTTCCTAGAGAACGGGGGATTGTGCCTGTCAACTGGTTTGCTCCTAAATGAAGTATTTCCAATTGTGAAAGATGGCCAAGCTGAGATGGAATACTGCCACTCAAATTGTTATAAGACAAACTCAGAATTTTCAAAGAACGATAGTCTCCTAAAGTAGATGGAATGGAGCCATCTAATTCATTTTGAGCCAATACAAGTATTCTAAGTCGAAAAAGCCTCCCTAGCTGAGGAGGAATTTGGCCTTGTAAACTGTTATTTGCAAAATCAAGTATTCTAAGAAAAGAGAGATTGCCAAGAAAAGGAGAGATGGTTCCTAACAAAGACATACCAGTGAGATTCAAAGAAAACACACGTTGATGACGAGAAGAGCAGACAACACCAGTCCAATTGCAAAAGGAGTGATCAGGAGACCAATCGGATAGTAAGTTGTTCGACTCGGAAAACAAAGAATGTTTAAAGGACAGAAGAGCTTCTTGATCAGAATGAGAAGAAATATATGTAGGTAATGCAGAGAAAAACAAGAGGAAACAGACTATAGCCATCTTCATCTTTTTTCTGTCTTGAACTCACAAACAACAAAGTGGGAAATATGAAGCTTTCCAAGCCTCTCTGTTGTCAAGCAGGCTCACTGAATTCTTATTTATAAGCTGCGAAGATGATGATGAGTCACAGGAAGGCCAGAAAGATGATCACAGTCTTACGCGCAAGTGAAAGTGGAGAAAATGGGAGGAAAGTTCTCTGCAAGTGTGAAAGGGTCGATATTTTTAGTGTGTGGGCTACGAATCCAAGAAAAGACAGAAAGTTACATGCAAGTGGGAAAAGGTGAAAATTACATTGATAATTTTTACAACCATGTGGACTGCTCCTATTGTCTTTGTAGCTGACATGTGGGTCTGATTCTTCTAGTGCTCATCTAATCAAAATTTCAAGAATAGAAATAAAGGTGTGACCTTCATTCCTATCCTAAATGAAAGTGCTTTTTGGAAAATGGGTGGAAGTTTAATTGTGTTCACATTATTTTTCAAGAATACACACAAAGATGTGACCTTCATTTCTATCCTAAATAGACGATTAGCTTCCAAGAATATACCCAAAGATGTGGCCTTCATTTCTATTCTAAATAAAGAACATTGTCGAAAATGAGTGGAAGTTTAGCATGCAAAAAAATGTGTTCACATTATTCTCCAAGAATAGACACAAAGATGTGACCTTCATTTCTATCCTAAATGAAAGTACGTTGTGGAAAAATGGGTGGAAGTTTAGCACACTATTCTCCAAGAATCTACACAAAGATGTGACCTTCATTTCTATCCTAAACGAAAGAATGTTGTGGAACTTTAGCATGGAGAAAAATGTTTTCACATTATATTTGCATGCATTATAGTGAAATTTCTATGCAAGTGAGAAAAGGTTAAAGATTACATTGACAAATATTACAAGCATGTGGACTAAAAGGTTTGAATAAATAAGATGTGCCATTCATTGTCATCGTTCATTTCATTCATGATTTTTTGGTCAATCTTGATTCATCTATTTTAGAGAGTCTTCACTTCATTCATCAATTTTCATTTTTGGTCTATCTCGATTCATCTATTTCAAATCACCTCAGTGTTACTTGAAAACCACCCAAGTGGGAAAAGGTTAATATTACATTGACAAGTGCTGCAAGCGTGTGAATTACAACTCCAAGAGTAGACATAAGGACATGCTTTAATTTTGGTCCTTCACTTAAGTTTTGGTCAATCTTGACTCATCAATTTGGAAGAGGAGCAAGTTTTGTTATAGAAAAAATGTATTCCACACAAGAATAGAAGAATTGTGAAAATTGAGAGGTAAGTTAGTTGGCTTCCCCATTGGCCCATTGAACCAAGGGTCTTCAGGCTCAAAAACCACTTTCTTTCCTTTTCCTAGTTCTGCATTCTTGGTTGTTGGAGTAAATGGTGTTTTACCAGTTTACTCGTAAGTTTACATAGGTACACTCATTAATGAGGTAGATAGATATTGTTGAGGGGTAAGTGCAGGAAGTTGAGTCCACTTATGGGGAAACTTTTACACTTTGTCATTTTCACAAAAATGAGCTTCACGAAATGGGGTCCTGCAAAAATGAAATGGGGTGACGTTATGGTTTAGGGTCCCGAATCGAAAGTGCCACGGGACCCTGTGTGGGCAAGTGATCAATTTTGTTAATGTGATTCACTTTTTGGTTGTTTTTTATGGCAACACATATGGGTTTCAAATTGATTCTTATAAAGATAAGTTGTGCTGATTCAAAAATTGACTAAGTATAGAAGCAGAGGTACAAAAGTATTTTGGATATCAAAGATTGAGATCGATGAATTAGGGCAAGAGAGCTTAGAGGAAGACACTATGGGGTATCTATGACCTCCACTTAAGATCAATTTGGTTTTGGTTATGTCTACGGCGAGTTATAAAGAATTGAAGACAGACATACTACAGCTAAACAACGATACAGAGCAGTTAGACAGTAGCGAAGATTGAGGGAGTATGACTTGGAAACCAGGCAATTGAAGTCAGATTTTGGTTGTTGATAACCTACACATTGAATATGCAAGAGTGCCGACTATGCATTTGATATTTACTATATTAAATGTATTTTGTATTGAAGGCCGACTTTGTAATATTCATATTGGGAGCCGACTTTGTAAAGTTGTGAGATATATATGTAAGATCTTTTTGATAAAGATAAGAGGTGGTAGATGGTTAGTTGGATGAGTTGTTGAGCGAATAACAAAGCAGAGAATGACAGAGATCATTGAAGAGCTATAAAGGAACTATCTAAGCACTAGTGTTGCTTGTTTTGTTCATGTCTGAGAACACTTTGTAATTAAGATTACTTTAAGAGTTGTAAGCTCAGTTGGCCCCTAACAAGGTGTTGTGAACCTTTAACAAGGTTGTAATTCCTTTAACAAGGACATGTGCTATGTAATATTCAGCTCCTAACAGGGCTAGGTCTCCTAACAGGGACATTATACTTTAGTACATGCTTGTGGGTACCATCCCCACCGGGGTTTTCCCTTGACTAGGGCTTCCTCAAAAACAAAATATGGTGTTATGAGTATTGTGTCATTTGCTTATGTTCTTTTCTTTACTGCAAGTTTATGGTTAATGTTTAAATGGTTGAGGAATTTAATTAAGTGCTATAATACTGATTCACCCCCTCTCAGTATTATCCAATCCTAACAATTGGTATCAGAGCTTTTGTCCCTTAGAGATAAATTCTAACAGCTTGAGGGAGATCATAATGGATTTGGAGAGTCTGCAAGAAAACTTTGATGCTACACTCGAAGACCTTGACAAAGCAAAAGCAGAAAATGGAGAGTTGAAATTCAACATGCGAAGAGCTGAGAAATTTATAAAGAAACTCAAAGAACAACTTGAGCTTTCCAAAAGTCAAAGACAAGATCTTATGGTTCAGATAAAAGAGGATTCAGATGAAGACAATTCAGATCAGATGAGGCAACTAAAAGAAGAGAATTAGACCCTAAAACTTGAAAATGAGATTATGGCTAAAGAAATCAGACACAGAAGGATGCTAAGAAGAAAGTTGAAGAAGATTTAAACCGTGCAATAGATCAAATGAAGAATGAGGCTGACAACTACAAGAACAAGTATTTAGAAATGGAGAAATACAATCAGATTATAAAAGGTGAACTTGTTGAAGCAAAGAAACACATTGAGAAACTTCACACTAGCAGTGATTTGATTGATGAACAGAGAGACAAAAAGAAACCTAAAGGTGATATGACTGGTATTGGCTTCAATGAAGCCAAATGTTCAAAGAATCAAGAAGAGAAATCAAATGAGAAGATTGATGCTGAGAAACCTTCTATTGAAGAATATAGAGAGCAGATCAGACCCTTCAACGGTAGATGCTTTGGTTGCAACATATTTCCAGGACACATGAAGAGAGACTGCAAAGGTAATGCCCCTTTTAGAAATTTTTCTGGTTATTGTTTTAACTGTAATGGATATGGGCACAAGAAATTAGAATGCAGAAAACCTAATCAATCTGGATATAGACAAGACAATGGAAGAGAATCTACAGTTATTAAACCTACATGCTACAAATGTAATAATATTGGACACATTGCAAAGTACTGTAAGCTGCAAGTTAATTAGGAAAGAAGACCTCCTATATGTTATAAATGCAATAATCTAGTACATATAGCAATGTTTTGCAGGTATAATGGTTCAGACAACATAAGAGTACCACCTCCTTTGAATTCATAGAAGAATGTAAATGATACTGGTAAGAGTGTTGCAGATTTAAAAAGTGATTTTGAAAGTTATTTTAAGAAAGCAAAAGATAACAACAGTGGTAAGATATGGAAGATCAAAGAAACAAGTGAGACATCAATTTAGGGAGAGTCAGTAGATGCTACTAGATCTTCGCTTGATAGTAGTAAAATAGAATCGACCTAATTGGCTGATCATGGGCTTAGGGGGAGCTTTGGATACAAACATCATAATATATCCTGCCCCAGAATTTATGGATTGAGCTTGAGCGAGCTTGAGTATGAACTTGGCCGACATCATATAACATACATCTGAGAGTGCAACATCAACCGACACATATATTTTTTTCACAAGATCTAACAGCCGACTAGACAATTTTGAGTAAAAGTGAAACTTATGACTTAAACTTGTATAAAGAACCATTCGATGACCTATTTCTTTACCATTTAATGAAGAAAAAGCTAAGGAGATCAGAGAGTAGAAAGATTTAGACTGTTCTACATTTGTTGTGCATGATTGATTGAAGCATAAAACACATAATTCAGTGGAAGAAAGGTATTTACATCATCTAGCTATGGATGAACCTATTATTTTTGATGTTGTAGATTGACCTAGGTACAAATTTAAGAAACATCCATTTAAGTCCTGTGAAGAGGATCCAGAAGGACCATTTTCTCAAACCCCATATGGTGTATTACATGTAGAAGATATTAGGGATTACATACATTATAAGTATGATATACTGGGAATTAATGATATATCAACTGAGATAGAGTATATGACTGATAATGGAATCATGAAAGAAGAATACAAACACATTGATCAGTTAAGAATAATGAAGATTCTGGACTTATGCGAATTCGATGAAGATGAATGGTTTAAGATACTGAGATATTATTGAGAAGGGTTCATGATCAATTCATTTGGATAGGTGATCAACCTGTAAAGATCTGTAGTGACCTAATTCATGAAATCACTAGACTAGACAACACTGGAGTCATCCCTATTGTAGAGAAACATGTAAAGAAAGAAGTTGAAACCCTAACTCATTCTAAATGGGATAAACATGCAATGACAGTGAATGACATCTTTTAGCAGGATGTGAGATTGATTGCTATGATACTATTGCCAAATTTTTGTCTAGGGTCTTTAGGTCCTAGGGGTAAAAAATTTCTTTGGTGACCTACTTCTTATTCATCTTGAAACCTTCCCCTAATGTGGTTATCAGATAATTTATTTCCCTTGCCTATTTGAGCCTAGTGTGTTTTCAATGCTTCTACTTCATCTGGTGTTTAGGTGAATTAGGTATGTCGGGAAAGGGGTGTCATAGCATCTTCCAAATGAGAAGTAGTCACCCTCAGATCTGTAATGCTCAATTTGTTTTTCTAAATGGTTAAACATGTGCTTTGAATAAGCGATTCATAAAGATTTTGTTCGTAAAAAGAGTTTTTTCAACTCTCAGAGATATCAAGTTGCGGAGTATTGGCGGTGATCATGCAGCGTCCATAAAAGTTGTTCTCAAAGGTAAAACCCTGACACAAGTGAAAAGAGAAAATAAGAGGTTAAGTGCTCCCAACGGAAAAGAAGTTTTTTAAATGCGAAAAGGATAAAAGGTGAAGCTGTCAGGATACTTTTCTGAAAAAAATGAAACAGGCTTACGGGAAAAGTATTCTCTTATGTTCTTTTCCCGCACAAGGTAAAATGGTCTGATGTTTATTCATTTTAGCATCAGAAGGAAAGTATGTTCTTTTTCTGCAAGACTAAGGATTTGTTTTAGCAAGTGGCTAATGAACATAAAGTTAAGTGTAAGCTTGAGGATTTTGAGGCCATTATGTTCTCTGAAATGGGAAGTTTAAATAGCCGGTGATTATAAAAAATTAAATGCTAATCCTGTCGTTGTGTCCATTACGTCACCTTAATGTCATTCATGTGGCACCAATGTTCGGATCTTCACGACTATTTCTTCAGCATTCACCATCATTCGCTGCTCACCCTATTTGTATAGAAAGCCATTTGTCTTCACTCATGTTCTCATTTTTATAGTAAATGGCAGTTAAGGCTTCTGGTTATGATAGATTATTGGTATTGAGAGTGAATTGAAAGAAGTTTTTGACAAATCTCTAAGATTATTTGATCTTTGAGATCTGCACAGAAGATTGAATTCTCATCCAATTCACCCTATTAAACAGAAGCTCAAGGATAGCGGTCTAATAGAAGTTGCAAGGTTTCCAATGGCAGTTCAAGCTCCTGAGCTCGTCAAAGAATGTATGGAGAAATACAACCCAATAACAAAGAAAATCCTATTCCCGGATCAGTCTATTTTTCTGACGATTGATAAAACCCTAATCCAATCCACTTTCGGTATTTCAGCAAAAGATGTGTATTGTGACATCGACTTCAGTTCATCTGTGTTTATGTTCAATGAAAAGAAGATTCTAAGGAGGGAAGACATGCAGAAGACCTGGTTCTAGACCCCTCGATCAAAGAAAAGTAAGATGTCGAAGACTCTCTTTGAAACACCCCTAAAGAGGGAAATTGTTGATATTCTAGCCTTGCTAACCAGATTGGACAGAAATCCTAAGATCCTGGATCTCGTTGAACATAATTTCTTCCTTGTTCAAGTTATCTGCGCAGAAAATATGTTCATTAATTGAGCAGAAATCCTGTGTGAGAAGCTAGCATCTTGGATGAGTTCCTGTCAAGGATTCTAACACATCTACATGTCTTCATACTTGATCTATGCTTTGGTGACTCAACACCTATGGCCTAGCTTACCAGCAATCCAGAATTTTGACAACAACACCAAAATATATGAGTTATACCCGAATCTACAATTGCATCTGAGATTTGAGGAATATACTGTTGTGAATGATGCATTCACAATGAGAATATGTCAGGAACTTCAAGGTCTCCTAGAAAGAAGTTTCTCGCCAGAGGCTATATCGGCAATCAGTCAGTATGGATGCTCTTTCATCCAACTCCTGAGTTTCTCTTATCTTCGGATAGGAGCCTTCTCCAGATTTCCTAAGAGGTTGCCCCAGTATCCTAAAGATAAGGTGGTCTTGGTGGAGCTCTGTCGATAGATATTGGAAGAACACTCTATGTTCAACTGTGAAGAAGATCGCTGAAATTTCCTTCCCCGTGGTTGTTGGTCCATATTCCTGTGCATCCAGATCTGATGCCCAGACTTTGGTAAAGAGATTTGAAGATAAGATCAAGCTACTTGATTATGAGGTTCTTAGGCCTCAATATGATCCTATGGGTTTTATTACAGATCACTTGAAGCTCATACATGCCTACAGATATGTCCCAGATATTGAGGATTTCTAGGCTGCATGTTTTAATGAGTATCAGACATAGGAGAAATTGTGGTCCCATTTAACTTTGGATGAAATTACAATGTATAATAATGTTGTTGATGTATTTGATCTTGCAAATGATGGCCTCTTCATGCATCCTTCATCCTACAATCAGATCAAGGTGTTGCCCATTTCTTCATCTCCACCAACTGGTCCAGTGTTGATTCATTGGAGATTCTCATGAGAGGCATTATCAAGAGAATTGAAAAGTGGGTGGAATGGACCAGAGCGCGATGGAAAAGAAATTCTAGTGCAGGCTCATCCTGTAACACCCCAAAATTGGCATCTTGCAACCCTAACCAATTTTGTTGCATTTGTCATTCTTCTAAATCATCAAAGTCCTATTGTACTAGGCAATTCTGAGTTTTCACTGACTCTACTCGACCTG
>MU227767.1:124439-141910 GCA_018584345.1 Thuja plicata
AATTGCATTGAAATCATGTCTTAGCTTAATCTCTCATATTTCATTTTCTTAGCATAATCTTGCATTGTATTGCATTCATCATGATAAATCCTTCATTCTTAGATTGGTCCATGGTTGTGAGACTCTCGTACTGAGAGCAATTTCAAAAACCCCATCTAGATAGAAGGAAATAGGTTGAATCACACAGGCAGGCAGGATGAATAAAATCATATTCAATCTTGTTTGTACCTGGTGAAGAAGGACTATGTTGAAGTGTGTGGTTGATTAACAAGGCCAAAATTAACACATACACATCCAGAGGAACATCTTCAGGTGCTGATCAATCAACTTCAATAGTTACTTCTTATGTGGCGCCATCAGTTTTAGCAGGTGTAACGCAATCCACCGGGCAAGGAGGTGACCAACCTCTGAAAAAGAATGTCCCTATCTCTCGACCGACCTGCAGAGATGGTTCGTTCCCAAACATTGGAAACATAGAAGATAAGGAAAAGGAAAAGAAGAAAGAACAAGAGGTGTCCGTGACCATCCTCCCTCACCAATTCCAGTCATCACTTTGGACAGCATGAACCCCATGGATGGTCAGGACTCCTCTCAGCCAGTAAACACTCTCACCCTTTCGGTGACTAAGGTTGCCTCCTTCCCTATTCCACCTCAAGAAAAGAAAAATCCTCCAGTGGCCCAGAAGCTCTTTGATCCTACAACTCTTTAATCTGCAATAAAGGTGTTATCCACGGACTCATGGTTGGAAGAAACCATTGAGAAGAAGAAGAAATGAGATGAGGAAGCCATTTATTCAAAGGACCTGATCCTTAAGGCAACCTCATATCAGCCACCGATGAAGAAGGTGAAGAAGAAAAAGTTTGTGGTGACCCTTTCCCATGATTCCACAACTGGGCATATGTTAATGGAAATAGAAGAGCCACAAAAAGAAGGAAAGTATCATGAACTTTCAGCTCAAGATTTGCAGATAAAAACTATGGACCTAGGAGTGCTGGTGCATGATTCAATGGTGAACATCTGGAATACCACCAATGAGTGGATTGAGGACAGGTTAGAAGAACTCCGAGAACACAAGGAAGTCCTCAATTCTACAAATAAGGAGCTAGTTGAGTATATTAAATCTTCTCTTGGTAGTACTTCATCTTCTCAGTTTGACCCCAATGCGGAAGAAAATAAGAACTTTCTACTGAAGCTGCAATAAGAGAGACAGTTTGAGAAAATTGGTAGAGCATGGATAGAGGCAATGAAGGTTCAAGGCCCCATTGTCATCAAGAATTTAGGGAGCCTTCTACTTGATGTAGACAATTTGAAGGATACATCATCAAAGCACCAGGAGACCATTTATAATGCATCTACTAGATTGATAGAGCAACTAGCCACCTTGCATGAGGTGATTGATATGAAGATGAGTATTGCAATCTCTAATGGCATCCTTAAGACCAGGTAGGAGACATTGTTTCATTGGAGGCAGCCTCTGGAATTTGTGATTGAGAGCTCAAGTAGATCAGCAAATGAAGTCAAGACTATGAATGAGTTAGTGCAAAAGGAGATGGACAAAATTTTTGAGTTTTTGAAAGTTTTGCACACATAATTTCAAGTTTTTGGAAGTAACAAGTTGGTGAATACAAAGCGAATGAAAGCTAAGTTTCTTGCTTTCATAGATGAGATTGTGGATCCAGCTAGCTTCCAAGTGTCAAGAATCAGTGAGCTCTCCGTGATAGATGCAATGATCAAAAAGGAATCAGAGAATCTCCAATCTTGGATTGCGAGGTTGGATGAACTGATAGAAATGAATGATTTTTGGATGATCCGAGCTAAAAATATAATCATTCTGAATGCTCAGGATTTGGGCAAGGTAACAGATGCAATGAAGGCTTACAGAGGAAAAACTGTTACACAGAAGAAGGCATAGAATTTGTTGACCTGTGTCGTCTTCCTAATTTTTGTATATTGTAGCCATTTTGGGCATTTTTTCAGCTTTGTCAATTTTTTTATTCGGCCATGTTCATTATTAGAATGTTCCTCTCAAAATATTGTAAAGAGGCAATCATTATTGTAACGGGTCATTTTGGAGAAGACCTATATATGTAAATTTCTATAAAGTAAATGAGATCGGCAAAAATTACTTTGGGCGAACCCCTGTAGCTGGGACTACTGTGTGTGATTCTAAGTTTGAAGTGATTTTTGTTTTTCATCTTAGTTAGCTGTGTGATGTCTTGAATGAGGATGCCAATACTGAAAACTAAATGAATATTAATGAACCGGGTTTTGTTATTTTTATTCAGTGGATTGTATGTTTACTGTCTTCAGCATAAGCACTCGATTTCTTTTCATTGCACATCTTAGTTCAATAAATTAGTTCTTGCATAAGGGATTGGGAAGAGGGTTAATAGATAATGAGATCAAGATAATTTGGGTATTGTCGAAGTTTCACAATCTTAGTAATCCGAGAATTGCTTTGTTGCACCTTCTTTCTTTATCTCTGCTGGTAGATGGTAGTTTGCATTTCAGTTTGCATTTCAAGTTTGAATTTTAGATTGCATGTCATTGAGTAAGTCCCTATTCATTGCTTGATTTGTTTGAAGCTTTGAGAAACTTGGTTAAACTTCTTATGCTCTCCAGTTAAGAGCATACCCCCTCAAACTGAAAGATAAAATTCATTGCATATATTTCACATAAGGGATACTGTACCTTTCAATTGAGGGGTCATTGAAAGATTTATACCATTGACCCGGTCTATGGTTAATTTTTGTTCTACGAAAGCCAACATTGGGTATTTTCAAGAGTCATTATATAAATCAAATTTAAAGTAGACAAACTGTAAACCAACAATTTTTGGCGACCTTGCTGGGGAGAACTCTTAATATTCCTAAGCTTTCTTAGTGAGTCTGTCTGTGGCTCTACTAAGTGACTTAGAACTTATCTATTTGGCATTCCTAATGCTACATTATGCATATAAATATTAAGGAGAAATGGTGTTGCCTCAGGAAGGACAAGTCCCACTAGAGAAACCTAATCTTCACATCCAGGATGAGCAAGATGAAAATATAAACCAGTTGAATATCCTTTCTTGGAAAAGCCAAAAATCCCTTGACCAATATAGAAGAATCAACCTTGTGCTAGAAAGAGAAGAAGTGAACGTTGAATATTGGGAGGGAGTGTTAAAAAAAAAGGATTGAGAGCTGCGTAGCCACAATAATCAAGCTCAATAGCTCTGGATCCCAAGTATACTCAAAGTGTCTGGAGAGAAGGACATAAAGATCCTATGTTTGAAGAATTGTAGAAGGCTAAGTTTCCTTTGTTAGAAGACCCTCTCAGAAGAGGAATAACCAACACCCAGGATCCTATCTTTCTAGGTATCCATGGTGCTCTTTTGCCACCGCTACACCCTATTTCCTGGATTCATAGCCATTCTTCTATACCTCTTATCATTTGCAATACTACCCCATTACTATGTAACGCCATTACTCTTCATGGATTAGCTGCTCCTACCAATATCAATTTTTAGGCTATGCCAATAACCCTCCCTGTTTCAATGGCCATCCCTTGGGGTAACGCCATTGGGCCTCTTCAGCTACGAGCTAATAATGACTTACCTTAAGCTTCCTAAAAGAACTTTCCAAAGTTCAATGGAGACGGGAAATTATCCAGTGATGAGCATATTGGAGCCTTCTTCACCGCATGCAACATTGTAAACCCTTAGCATGAAGACGTGGCAGTAAGAATGTTTGTTGAGACTTTAATAGAAAATTTTGCCGATTGGTTTCAACATCTCCCTACAGGATGCATAACTAGTTGGAATGATATGAAAAACTACTTCAAAACTTGCTATAAAAGTATATAAGATGAGCACACACTTTTGACTCAGCTCACACAAATAAAGAAAGAACCTAGTGTTCCTATAAGGGACTTTATTGCAAGGTTTAACAAGATGGCTAACAAGATCCCCACTGCTAGCAGGCCTACAACTGACAACCAAAAGATGTTCTTTATCAATTCCATACCTCCTGACATAAGTTTCCAAATTAGATGAGCACATGTAGCTAATCTGCAAGCTACTCAAAATATAGCAAATGAGCTAGAAGATGACCTCATAGCTGCTAGGAAATGAGAGCAAGAAGTGCAGAGTGGTGCCTCCACAAGCTCTATTTCTTGTGCTACCAAAAATCCTGAGGAAATGCTTCAGAAGTTGTCTAATGAGATGATTTCCCTTAAGCGACAAATGGGAAAGTATACCCCATCCTTTCAACATCCTTACCAGGATATTCCCAAAAAACAACATGAAGGTAAACAGTTGCAGTTGCCACCTCCTCAGCAAAAGCTCGCCATTGAAGCAGCTAAAAAGCATAATATGTGCATTTTTCATCTGAGAACTGATCATGATGTTAATAGCTGTCTAGAGATGAATAGATATAGGAAGATAGCTTCAAGCAATGAGCTAACTATCAAATATCTTGAAAGTGAAGAAGATTCTGCTCCCCATAGCGACTCTGGTAATTTATTTTTGGAGTATGAATCTGATTCCGAAGTTAGAGATGATTGCTTTGCCACCATGGATGGAATTCAAATGGTAGTGGCAACAAGAAGTCAGAGAGACAAAAATCTGGGAAACTCTTTACCTTCCCAGAATATTGCACCTGGTCCTTCAGTTGGTGCACCTGGATCTTCTACTTCTTCATCTTGGAAGAAGGATCACTCGGAGTCCAAAACAAATGGTAAGTCTATCTTCCTTTGATATAATTCAGTACTGCAAGGATGCTATAATCCAAGTGTCTCCCTTAAAATATTTAAAAACTCATCCTACTAAACTTTAGAAGCTTGTAGATTACTATAAAAGTGATGCTAATTCCAGAATGTAGCCTAATATAAATTCTACTATTAGTGATGAATCTTGTAGCAGTGGCCCTTTAAAGGATGAAGAACCTGTCCTTCCCTTTCTCTTTCAAGAAGAAGACTCTTCAATCTTAGCCACTGCTCCTAGCCAGAAAACTGACCCGTTCTATGCCTCCCTATTTGTAAATATTCATAAACTAAGCAACTATATTATTGACTCTGGAGCCTCTGATAATGTCATTCCCGCCTCCATTGCTAAAGCTCTTGGATTGAACCTTACCAAAACCTTTGGCAATTGTTTTTCAATGGATGCTACACAGGTTCCCCTCCTAGGCCAGGTAAAGGATGCACAAGTTGCATTAGCCGCACACCCTGCAAAGAGAATGAATCTAACAATCCTGGTAGCCTATATTCTAGCCAGCTATGACATGCTTCTAAGTAGAAGATTTTGTAGAGACATAGGTGGAGAAATCAAGATGGACTAGTCCCATGCTATAATCCTGGTGGGTATTAAGAAGATAAAGCTTGAGCCCGAGGAAAAGGCCAAATTCACAGTAGTGAAGACTGATGACCCTAAGGCACAAATCCTCTACCAGGAGATGGAATTCAGAAATTATATGCTATTTTTAGATTTCAATCATCAAGATGAAATATTGGAAAATACAAACAGTCAGGATATCTGGACCTTAGAGTTCGACGGTAGTTGTGCCGCTATAGGATTGGGAGCTAGCATAGGTCTTATTCCCCCGAAAGGAGACATAATACAACTTTCTTATAAATTACAGTTTAAGAACACTAATAACTTGGCAAAATATGAGGCTTTGTTGCTAGGCATTATTGCTGCGAAGCAAAGAGGGGTGAAAATCCTTAAAGCACTAGGTGATGCAGAGTTGATAGTGAGGCAAGTTCAAGCTCAGTATGCAGTGAAAAATGTGAGACTGCAGAGTTATAGGAACAAAGTCTGGGATGAGATAGAGGACTTTGATGCATTTTCAATCCAGGCTATTCCAAGAGAGAAGAACACAAGAGAAGATTTGTTGGCTGCCTCAACTTCACTTCTCCTCCCGCATCCAGAAATAGGAGATAAGAAATACAAAGTTGAAGTTCTCTTCAGGCCAAATGTTCTCGATAATATGGAAATCTAGCAAGTCTTCATCAGTGAAAAGTAGATACAAGCTTTCATGGAAGGATCAGATTAGTTCAGTGATCAATACTTTGAAGGAAGTTCTAGCACCTACAAGGAGTTATCTCCAAACAACAAGAAAGAATTGGAGCTTGGAGAAGAATATTTAAAAGGTAACAAAATTCCTCGACACCTAATCTCCCTTGAAAAAATCTTTGATAGACACGATGCATATATTAGAAAAGAAAGAGATAGGAAAGGTGGTACCTCAGGGGATTTTGAGGGAATGAACATAGGCACTAAAAATAAACCTAAGATGATAAATATTGGCAGTTGTTGAACAAAAAAGGAAATAGAAAAGGCTAAACACCTACTCTCTGAATATAAGGATGTGTTTGCTTGGGACTATGAAGACCTCTAAACTCTCTGGAATGGAGGCTTCAAGTACATGATCCCTCTCTAGCCTGAAGCTGTCCCTTTCTGGGAGAAGCAACGAAACTACAATCCTAAGGTTTTAGAGTCCATTTTTAGAGAAGTTCACAAGATGTTGGAGGCAAAAATTATCTATCCCATACATCACTCTACATGGATAGCCAACATCATTCCCTTCCAGAAGAAGAACGGAGAAATAAGAATTTGTGTAGATTTCCAGAATTTGGACCAGGCTTCTCTGAAGGATAATTACGCCTTACCCAACATGGATCATATACTGCAAATAGTAGCTGGATTTGAAATGATTTCCATGTTGGACGGTTTCTCAAGTTTCAACCATATTGAGGTGGACCCGAAAGATAAGTATAATACAATGTTCACCACTCCTTGGGGAACATTTTCTTACAATAGAATGCCCTTTGGGCTTATCAATGCAAGAGCTATCTTTCAAAGGGAAATGAACTCTTCATTTGCAGACCTCCAGGATAGAATAATAGTTATATACTTGGATGATTTAACATTCTTCTCTAAAAAGAGAGAAGATCATTTGAGAGATCTTGAGAAAGTGCTAAAGAGATGCAGAGAGCATGGTATCTCTCTTAATCCCAAGAAGTCTATATTCTGTGTCACCAAAGGCAGACTGCTTGGTCATATTGTTTCCCATGAAGGAATCTGAATTAACCCTAAACACGTAAAGGCCATCTAGCAATTGAACCTGCCGGCAAGCAAATCCGAAACAAGATCATTCTTTGGGCAGGTAAATTTTCTCAAGAATTTCGTTCCTAACTTTTTCTAAGATTACAAAGTGCATAATTGATATGATGAAGGGTAGTCAAAGTTTCAAGTGGAATGAATTTGGGAAAAAGGCCTTTGATTTAATAAAGTAGGCTATAGCCAGAGCACCTGTGTTGGTGCATTTGGATTATACCAAGGAGTTTATATTGTACTACGCATCAGCTCATACATTGTTTGATATCCTGATGCAAGAGAACAATGAAGGGATTCAGGAGCCTATTGCATTCATGAGCACTCCACTCAAGGATAATGAATTGAGATATTCTCAAATGGAGAAGCATGCATATGCGGTGGTAAGGGCACTGAAGCATTTTAGATTCTATGTATTACAAATTCCCATTTTGTTATTTATATTCCTGATTCTGTTGTTAAGAGCATTTTGACACAACAAGAAATAGGATGTAATACTAGAGGTGCATGGATAGTGAAGGTACAGGAGTATGATATTGAACTCAAGCCAACAAAGCTTGTCAGAGGAAATGGATTGTGTAAAATAATGGCTGAAAATTAGGAAATAGCTCAAGAGGAGGATTCTCTGAAGGTGTTAATGGTTAGTCTTCTTGATCCCTAGTTTTCCAACATCACCTATTTCCTTACTTATGTAGATTGCCTGGAAGGATTGACATACAAATAGAGAAGAGATTTGAAGACCAAAGTAGCCAAGTATGTCATTTATGATGACCAATTATATAAGAGGGCAATAGATGGAACTTTCTTAAGGTGTGTGGATAGGCCATAATAAGAGAGATTGCTCTAGGAATTCCACAATGAGGTGTGTGGTAGACACTTCTCATCCACAGTCACTGCATTTAAAATCTTGAGGTAGTGTTACTATTGGCTCGACATGTTTAAAGATTCCTACAATTGGGTGGCCAAGTGTGATAAGTGCCAAATGTTTTCCAGTAAGCCTCAGTTGGCTGCTCTTCCATTGAAGCCGGTTGTAGTAGAGGGTCCCTTTCAGAAATGGGGGCTTGATTTCATTGGTCTGATAAATCCTACCTCTTCTGCAGGTCACCTATATGTCATAACTTCCATAGATTACTTCACCAAGTGGGTTGAGGCTAAGCCTACCAAGAAAACTACATCTGAGGTGGTCTATGAATTTATCAAGGAAAATATCTTGGTAAGGTTTGGAGTGCCATTGAAGCTAGTGATGGACAATGCCACATATTTCTCTTCATCGGAGATTATAGAGTTCTGCTACAACAATAGTATCCATCTTAGTCACTCATCTGATTATTTGCCTCAGGGAAATGGTTAGGCTAAGTCAAGCAACAAGAACCTGATTAACATAATGAAGAAACTAGTTTCAGAGAGTCAAAAGTATTGGCACAAGAAATTGTATGAAGCTCTATGGGTGGATAGGATAACACATAAGCAATCTTTCAGGATTTCCCCTTTTGAACTGGTTTATGGAACTGAACCTAGTCTCCCGCTTCTGCTAGAGTTATCCATTTGCACGCTGCAGCAGGTAATTGAAGATCCAGTTTTCCAAAATGGTCTGGAGAAACGAATTGTGTATCTAAACAAGTTGGAGGAAGAATGGGAAAAGCTTATTGACCACATCACTGATCATCAGAGGAGAGTGAAAACATTCTTTGATAAGAAGGCTAGACCAAGAAAGTTTATGGAAGGTGACTTAGTCCTATTATGGGATAAAAGGCGCGAGTCCAAAGGAAAGCATCATAAGTTTGACTCACTTTGGAAAGGACCATTCAAGATTATGTAGGTGAACTAGAATAATTTGTTTATTGTAGCATATCCTTCTGGAGAGATTCTTCCATTATCCTACAATGGTCAGGATCTAAAGCTCTACCAAATACTCAAGTGAAAGAAGGTAACCCCTGCAGGTTAGTGTTAGTGTAGGCAGGTTTGCTTTGCATTTCTCCTTCTTTCTCTCTTGCTTTCTAAGTCTTGTTTAGTTTAGTTTCCTTTCTTGTTGTGTGTTTTAGTTTATTCTACCCATTGTTTTTCCTACTGGTCTTGTTGTGCCAAACCAAAGACTCTGGGTCCCTTCTCAGACATTAGCATGTCTAAGTCCCTAGTTGGAGCCAACTATTGCCAGATTTTAGTCTAGGGTCTTTAGGTCCTAGGGGTTAAAATTGTTCTTTGTTGACCTACTTCTCATTCATCTTGAAACCTTCCCCTAATGTGGCTATCAGATAAATGATTTCCCTTGCCTATCTGAGCCTAGAGGGTTTTCAATGCTTCTACTTTATCCGATGTTTAGGTGATTTAGGTAAGTTAGGAAAGGGGTGTCATAGCATCTTCCAAATGAGAAGTAGTCACCCTTGGATCTGTAATTCTCAATGTGTTTTTCCAAATGGTTAAACATGTGCTTTGCATAAGCAATTCATAAAGAATTTGTTCGTAAAAAGAGTTTTTCAACTCTTGGAGATATCAAGTTGCAGAGTACTAGTGGTGATCATGCAGCATCTAGAAAAGTTGTTCTCAAAGGTGCAACCCTAACACAAGTGAAAAGAGAAAATAAGAGGTTAAGTGCTCCCAACGAAAAATAAGTTGTTTAAGTGCGAAAATCATAAAAGGTGAAGCCATCGGGATACTTTTTCAAAATAAAGGAAACAAGCATACAAGAAAACTATTCTCTTATGTACTTTTCCCACACAAGGTAAAATGGTCTGATGTTTATTCATTTCGGCATCAGAAGGAAAGTATGTTCTTTTTCTGCAAGACTAAGGATTTGTTTTCGCAAGTGGCTAATGAACATAAAGTTAAGTGTAAGCTTAAGGATTTTGAGGCCGTTATGTTCTCCAAAATGAGAAGTTTGAATAGCTGTTGATTATCAAAAATTAAATTCTAATCCTATCATTGTGTCTGTTAGGTCACTTTAACATCATTCATGTGGCACCAATGTTCAGATCTTCACGGCTATTTCTTTAGCATTTGCCATCATTTGATGCTCACCGTATTTGTATAGCAAGCCATTTGTCTTCACTCATGTTCTCATTTTTATAATAAATGATAGTTAAGGCTTCTGGTTATGACAGATTAATTGGTATTGAGAGTGAATTGAAATAAGTTTCTGACACATCTCTAAGGTTCTTTGATCTCGAAGATTTTCACAAAAGATTGAATTCTCATCCATTTCACCCTATTACATAGAAGCTTAAGGACAACGGTCTAATAGAAGCTGCAGGGTTTCCAATGGTAGTTCAAGATCCTAAGATCGTTAAAGAATGTATAGAGAAATACAACCTGGTGACAAAGCAAATCTTGTTCCTTAATCAGTCTATTTTTTTGATGATTGATAAAACCCTAATCCAATCCACTTTTGGCATTCTGGCAAAAGACGTGTATTGCAACATCAACTTTGGTTCATTTGCATCTATGTTCAATGAAAAGAAGACTCTTAGGAGGGAAGACATGCAGAAGACCTGGTTCCAGACCCCTCGATCAAAGAAAAGTAAGATGAGAAAGACTCTCTTTGGAACAACCCTAAAGAGGGAAATTGTCGATATTCTAGCTCTGCTAACCAGATTGGACAGAAAACCCGAGATCCTGGATCTCGTTGAACATAATTTCTTCCTTGTTCAAGCTGTCTACGTAGAAAATATGTTCATTTATTGGGAAGAAATCCTATGTGAGAAGCTAGCATCCTGGATGAGTTCCTATCAAGGATTCAAACATTTCTACATGTCTTCATACTTGATCTATGCTCTGGAAACTCAACACCTCTGGCCCGGTTACCAACAATCCATAATTTTGACAACAACACCAAAATATATGAGTTATAACTAAATCTAAAATTTCATTTGAGCTTTGAGGAATATACTGCTGTGAATGATGCATTCACAATGAGAATATGTCAGGAACTTCAAGGTTTCCTAGACAGAAGATTCTCGCCAGAGGCCATATTGTCAATCAGTCAGTATGGATGCTCTTTCATCCAATTCCCAAGTTTCTCTTATCTTCAGATAGGAGCCTTCTCTAGTTTTCCTAAGAGGTTGCCCAAGTATCCTAAAGATAAGGTGGTCTTGGTGGAGCTCTATCGGCAGATATTGGAAGTGAACACTCTATGTTCAACTGTGAAGAAGATCGCCAAAATTTCCTTCCCCGTGGTCCATATTCCTGTGCATCCAGATCTGATGCTCAGGATTTGTTAAAGAGATTTGAAGATAAAATCAAGCTACTTGATTATGAGGTTCTTAGGCCTCAATATGATCCTATGGATTTTGTTAGAGATCACTTGAAGCTTGGACATGCCTACAGACATGTCCTAGATATTGAGGATTTCTGGGCTGAATGTTTTAAAGAGTATCAGACACAGGAGAAATTGTGGTCCCATTTAACTTTGGATGAAATTGCAATGTATAATACTGTTGTTGATGTATCTGATCTTGTAGATGATGGCCTCTTCATGTATCCTTCATCCTATGATCAGATCAAGGTGTTGGCCATTTCTTCCTCTCCACCAACTTGTCCAGTGGTTGATTCATTGGAGCTTCTCATGAGAGGCATTATCAAGAGAACTAAAAAGTGGGTGGAATGGACTAGAGTGTGATGGAAAATAACTTCTAGCGTAGGTTCATCCAGAGGAACAAATTTAGGTGCTGAGAAATCAACTTTAGTAGTTACTTCTTTTGTGGCACCATTAGTTTCAGCAGGTGGAGCACAATCCACCCGGCAAGGAGGTGAACAGCCTCCGAAAAAGAATGTCCCTATCTCTCCGACCTACAGAGATGGTTCACTCCCAAACATTGGAAACATAGAAGATAAGGAAAAGGAAAAGAAGAAAGAACAAGAGGTGTCTGTGACCATGCCCCCGTCACCAATTCTAGTCATCACTTTGGACAACATGAACCCCATGGATGGTCAGGACTCCTCTCAGCTGGTAAACACTCGGGCCCTTTCGGTGACTAAGGTTGCCTCCTTCCCTGTTCCACCTCAAGACAAGCAGACTCCTCCAGTGGCCCGGAAGCTCTTTGATCCTTCAGCTCTTAAGTCTGCAATAAAGGTGTTATCCACAGACTCATGGTTGGAAGAAACCATTGAGAAGAAGAAGAAATGACATGAGGAAGCCATTTATTCAAAGAACCCGATCCTTAAGGAAATCTCATCTCAACCACCGATGAAGAAGGTGAAGAAGAAAAAGTTCATGGTGGCCCTTTCCCATGATTCCACAACTGGGCATATGTTAATGGAAATAGCAAAGCCACAGAAAGAAGGAAAGTTTCATGAACTTTGAGGTCAATATTTCCAGATAAAAACTGTGAACCTAGGAGTGTCAGTGCATGATTCAATGGTGAACATCTGGAAAACCACCAATGAGCTGATTGAGGACAAGTTAGAAGAACTCCGAGAAGACAAGGAAGTCCTCAAATCTACAAATTAGGAGCTACTTGAGTATATTAAATCTGATCTTGGAAGTACTTCATCTTCTCAGTTTGACCTTAATGCAGAAGAAAATAAGAACTTGCTACTGAAGCTGCAGCAAGAGAGACAATTTGGGAAAATTGGAAAAGCATGGATAGAGGCAATGAAGGTTCAAGGCCCCATTGTCATCGAGAATTTGGGGAAGCTTCTACTTGATGCAGACAAGTTGAAGGATACACCATCAAAGCACCAGGAGACCATTTATAATGCATCTAATGGATTGACAGAGCAACTAGCCACCTTGCAGGAGGTGATTGATATGAAGATGAGTATTTCAATCTCCAATGGCATCCTTAAGACCGCGTAGGAGCCATTGTTTCATTGGAGGAAGTCTCTGGAGCTCATTATTGAGAGCTCAAGAAGATCAAAAAATGAACTCAAGACTATGATTGAGTTAGTGCAAAAGGAGATGGACAAACTTTTTGAGTTTTTGAAATTTTTGCACACAGAATCTCAAGTTTACGAAAGTAAAAATTTGGTAAATACAGAGCGAATGAAATCTAAGTTTCTTTCTTTCATAGATGAGATTGTGGATCTGGCCAGCTTCCAAGTGTCAAGAATCAGTGACCTCTCCGTGATAGATACAGTGATTAAAAAGGAATCAGAGAAGCTCCAATCCTGGATTGTCAGGTTGGATGAATTGACAGAAATGCATGTTTTTTTGATGATCCAAGCTGACAATATAATCATTCTGAATGCTCAAGAATTGGGAAAGGTAACAGATGCAATGAAGGATTAAAGAGGAAAAAATGTTACAGAAGAAGGCATAGAATCTATTGACCTATGTCATCTTCCTAATTTTTGTATATTGTAGCCATTTTGGACATTTTGTCAGCTTTGTCAATTTTTTATTTGACCATGTTTATTATTAGAATGTTCCTCTTGGAATATTTTAAAGAGGCAATTATTATTGTAACAAGTCATTTTGGAGAAGACCTATATATGTAAATTTCTGTAAAGTAAATGAGATCAGCAAAAATTACTTTGGGCGAACCCCTATAGCTGGGACTACTGTGTGCGACTCTGAGTTTGAAGTGATTTTTGTTTCTCATCTTAGTTAGCTATGTGATATTTTGAATGAGGATGCTAATAGAAAAAAATAAATGAATATTAATGAACCAGTTTTTGTTATTTTCATTCAGTGGATTCTATGTTTACTGTCTTCAACATAAGCACTCAATTTCTTTTCATTGCACATCTTAGTTCAATAGATTTGTTCTTGCATAAGGGATTGGGAAGAGGGTTAATAGAGAATGAGATCAAGATAATTTGGGTATTGTTGAAGTTTCACAATCTTAGTAATCCAGGAATTGCTTTGTTACACCTTCTTTCTTTATCTCTGCTGGTAGATGGTAGTTTGCATTTCATGTTTGCATTTTAGATTGCATTTCATTGAGTAAGTCCACATTCATTGCCTGAGTTGTTTTAAGCTTTGAGAAACTTGGTTAAAACTCTTCTTCTCTCCGATTAAGAGCATACCCCCTCAAAATGAAAGACAAAATTCATTGCATATCTTTCACATAAGGGATATTATACCTTTCAATTCAGGGGTCATTGAGAGATTTCTACCATTGACCCGGTCTGTGGTTACGTTTTGTTCTACGAAAGCCAGCATTGGGTATTTTCAAGAGTCATTATATAAATCAAATTTAAAGTAGACAAACTGTAAACCAACAGATACTTGGATACAAATTCTACTACAGTAGCAGACCTAACTTAGTATATGTAGGAGTAATCATGATGGCATGGAGAATGGTGAAGGAAAATTTGAAATATAACCTATGCGAAGTTCTGACACATCAATTTCTTGAAAATGTGAAACTAGTAAATAAGGACAAAACTAAGACCTTCAAATTTGGTTCATTGATGATGCATATGTTTATTCATATTGAGAAAAAATTTTGTGGTTTACATCCTAGTGGTTGGAAATATGGGATACCTACTGGTATTTTAATCTCACAGAGCTACAAGAGATAGAATACTACTTGCATTGATGGTGAACTATTTGGTATGATCAAGATACTATAGAGATAGATGAAGAACAGGTACATGATACATGAGGATATTGTTGAAAAGTACAAGGATACAATCTGTTTCATGGTTGAAATTGGTTGTGTATGTTTTGAAGTAGTTACACCTAGAAAGAAATGGTGTTATCCCATGGGTTATGAAGTAAGTCTTGAGGTACTTACCATGCAAGTAGAACATATTATTGCATGAGAAGTTGATCCATTAGAAGAAAGATGGGGAACATATGAGGATAAATTAGAAAATGTGAGAGAAGAATAGACTAGAGGTCCGAGGAAAAGAAAAATTGAAAACCTTGTACATGAATGTGGTGTAAAGGCTGGGTTGACAGAAGAAGAACTGAAGGAAGTGAAAAAGAAGATGACAGGTAGATCTATTGGACTAGCAAGTTGAAGTACTACAACCCCTCCCACTTCTAAGGTAGTTATGGTAGACAGTCCACCTCCTCCATCACAACAGACATCACAGACAGAGAACATCACTCCTAGAGTAACTAGATCAAGCATGCAGACATCGCCTAAGGAACATAGCACAGTAAGAGAAGAGAAGAAAGTAGAGAAGCACATATGGAAGCCTGACATGAAAATAAAAGAGAAGAGAGCAATAGAACAAGGTAAAATGGTCATAATTGACAAATATTATGACAAGTTTGGAGATTTAGACAAACTTAAGATTGAAGACATTGTGATTGAACATCTACTCACTTTAAAAAAGACTCTTTTAGAAATTGAAGGAAGTATACCTATAGACCTATATGGGAGATTGGAGACAAGAAAACACTTAGCATAGATTGAGGATGATACATTCAGGAATCTGGAAATTGATAACATGCTGCCTGTAATATCCCTACAAGAAAGGGATAGAATATACAAGGAATTAAAACCCTTTCTAAGGACCAAAGTAATATTGTTGAAAATCATGGCAAGGAAGTATCATGAAGTCATTGAGGAAACTCAAAAGGCACTAGAGAAGATATTGATGAATACTACTTTTGACAATTCCCCACCTTCTAAGACCACTTTGCCTACACAATTAGGAATGGAAGAAAGCTCAAAAGAAACAAAGACAAATGTTGAGAAAAGCAAAGTAGATCCACCACCAGATTTGTATGTTTCTGGAGTGACAGTGACTCTTGACACTTCATAAGATGAAAAGGACCACTTTGCAGGGAATGTGGCCCCTTTGTAGGGAATGTGGAAACCCCTATAGAAGATGAAGCTGGAGAGAAAGAGGAAGTAGAGAAGACACGAGAAGAAGAATAGAAGACAAAACAACAAGTGGATGAAAAGAAAGAGGTAAAATCATCATCTATTTCATTATTGGCAAGAAATGATGTGAATGTTGATAGTATGGATGAAGTTGAGTTAGTAAAATTGGCATTTACTGCATTGTACAAAGCCAAGGAAAGATCAGAATAGAAAGGAGACAAAAAGGCTAAAGTAATTACAAGAGAAATTGATATTGTGAACAAATTGCTTCCAATACCTATTGTTTTCTAGCACAAAGATGATATTGAAAATATAAGAATAACACTTGATGAATTTGATGGGCACTATGAGAGTTTGATAAAGATTGCAGAGGAGAAGGTAGAGATAAAATATTCAGAGAAGAAGTTAATAGAAGTTTGCAATTCTATCACATGGGACTTAGGCATTGTGATAACTTGTTTGACAAATCCAAAGAGCTGCATTGGACATGGGAGAAAATTGTTTAGCTATTGCATGAATCCTATTAGGCATGTTCAGAACATAGAGGATATTGTTGCTAGAGAGAGGGAAACTCTGAACAACATGATGGATGGTTGTGAAACATCTTCGCAATCTACAACAAAGCTAGACAAGGAAGTCATAAGAATTTTGGATAAACTCAGTGTATTGGATAATGAGAAAGGGAGAGTATTGACAATATTTAATCTACTAAAGAGATTTATCACTCCTAAGCTATCCATACTTGAGGTTCATCTCTCAGGCTTAGAGAAAGTGGAAGATACACTTACTAAATCTATGCCCATAGAATTGAAAGAAGATGAGACCACATCATTTACACTGAATGGCTTAATTCATATTAGCTAAATATTGTTCAAAACATGGAATGCAGAAGTGAAGATCTTGGAAGATTCCTTTCAAGACATTTTGAAACTGGTGAGCAAGCACTAAATCTTATTATTTTGTATGCACCTTTGTCATTGTTGTCAAAGGGGGAGAAGAGAGAAGAAAATATATATATATGGGAGAAGAGAGAAGAAAAAATATATATAGGAGAAGAGAGAAGGAAAAATATATATGCGAGAAGAGAAAAGAAAAGGAAGGAGAGGATATAGAGAAGACAATTTAGAACACTAATTCATTTTTTTTTGTTAAGTGTTGCCATCAATGCCAAAGGGAGAGATTTTTGGCAAGTGATCAATTTTGTTAATGTGATTCACTTTTTTGTTTTCATTTATGGCCACACATCAGGGTTTCAGATCGATTCCTATAAAGATAAGTTTTGCTAATTCATAAATTAACTAAGTATAGAAGCAGAGGGGTAGAATTATTTTGGATATTGAAGATCGAGATTGATGAATTAGGGGAAGAAAGATTAGAGGAAGACGGTATGGGTTATGTATGACCTCCAGCTAAGATCTATTTGGTTTTGGTTATGTCTACGGTGAGTTATAAAGAATTGAAGATAGAAAGACTGCAATAGAACAACGATACAGAGCAGTTAGACAATAGCGAAGATTGAGGGGGTATGACTTGGTGTAATGCCCCTCCAACCCGATCAAGTCTTGGTTATGCTCACTAGAAATTAGGAAGAGCTATATGTGAGAATGATCCTTCTTGAGACGGTTGCTTAAGCCGAACCTCTTACAACTCACCATAAC
>MU227768.1:0-50251 GCA_018584345.1 Thuja plicata
GTGGCCCGCGATCAATAGATTCATTTTGCATTCTGCTATTGCTCTATATTCTGTGATTTCGTGCATTCTCACCATATTGCTGTAAGGAGGTTCCTCTCAGTATATAACCGATCAGATTATATCAAGTTGACATCAATGAAAATACAATCTATTAACTAATTTAATGTCTTGCATTATCTTTCTGCATATCGGTGATCAACTTAACATCTTCAAACATTCAATCAGTTATATGTCATCAGAAGATAGAGAAGAGGAGGCTTATGATCAGATTGAACAAGGCCTTGTGCTTGATGATTATCTCAATAGGGAAGAAAAGAATGATGAAATGGAGGGAGAAAATTTGGATCAGGTTGAAGAAGAATCTGTACATGATGAAATTTGTATGGAAACATGCATCAATGACCATGATGATACCAAAGAAAACCTTCTTAGTATAGAAGAAATTTCAACTTTGTTAGACATGGAATTTCAAAAACATGTTGAGAAGAGTGGTCAATTTTTTTTTCAATTCACCATGATAAGCAAGTTGATGCATCATTATATATTTAGGGAGTACTAGACAAAGGAGATGATAACTTCCAAGAATCAAATAGAGGAGATGAAATAGAAAATTATATAACATATGAACAACATGAAGTTTCAAAAAATAATGTCAATGAAGATATTAATCTTGTTGATGAAATATCCGATGATCTTGATGAAAGCTCTCATGGATATATGCCCGAGCTCTCTATGTTCATGAATCCATTGTTTGAAGAGGAAGTAGAGGAAGATATGTCTATGCCCTTGAATCCATCAGTGAAGAATAATTTCTATGCAATCAAGTCCATTAGAATCATGATAAAGATAGTGGGCCTAGTGATCATTTTGAGGATGATGAAACTCATAATATGTATGGGGAAGTGTATTCAAAAAATGAGATGTGCATCATTTCATCCTATGAGAAAAAGTTGTAGCAGACATGTGAAGATGAGATTGAATTAAATAGACATAATAAGGAGAATATGTTGAAGAAAAGTTCTAAAAATAATCCAAATATCCTATCTGATTAGATTCTTGATATAAAAGAAGTTGTAGTTCTTGAATATGAGTTATCTTCAAAGCCTTTATGCGAGCATAAACAATATCTAGAGATTGGAAATGGGGAAGATTGTGTGCAAGGAGATATACAAGAATAAAAATTAATTTAGATACTTGTATAACTGATTAAATGCATAGGGATCCTCTATTCAGTAAAGAACACAGTGCACTTGATGATTTCTCAAAGGAAAAACACAAATCAAAAGCCAAAGGCATTGATAAAGTGGAACCAATAAGTATTCTCTATAAGGATGATACATCTAATACAACAAGGGATTAGATATTAGGGCTAAATAATTTTGAAACTTGTCTATTTTCAAATATTCTAGTTGATAAGGAAAAGGAACAATATAATATCATATTGAGGAGATTCAAAGTGTTACATGAACATAATACAATTTTTGAAAGGGGAAAATAATAATATTCATTTTGGGGGTAAGGGGCCACCAAATTAAGTTCACACAAATATTTTATGAAGAGGATAATAAACTAATGGTTTGCTTCTCCTGAGATAACTGGGATCTTGCTACGCTAACAGGGAGCATACGTCCCCAAAAAGAGCCTGTTGGAGCTCTAATTTTTTTGGCAAAATTTAGAGTCCTATATAGTGATAAAAATCTAAAAATGGCATCCTAAACTCCATGCCCAATAATTGATGACACAATTGAGTACATGAAATGGGATACAAAAATATATTAATTTTCAATTAAAAATTGAGGGATTGAGGAAGGAAGCTCTGTGGCAGGAACAATCAAAATTCTGCAAGCGAGGGTTTCAGAGATGCTAGAATTTTGACCTACTGTAAAGATGATGTCAACAGAGAATGAAAATGATCAAAAATTGAAAATCTAAAATAGACCTAGTTTGGAAAATCAAATCTCCTATCTTCAGTAAAAATATTATGTTCGTACAATCTATTTTGGATTTTCAGCCAAAGCCAAATCTGAAAGATAGGTAGTTATTAGTTAGTTTGTTGATTAGATTTTTCAAAAGAAGTTTTTAAATTTTAACATAGGGTGGTATTTCTTCACCCTAAAGGGGCGTGAAAACCATTCATCCACATATATATGTGGTGTAAAATGTAAACAAATAAAAAACAATAACATATAATACAATGCATATTTTCATAGGATAGAATTTGATCACAACTGCAACATGGACTCTGATGTACTATTTTTTCAACATTAATAAAGAGATAAGTGATTTTTCTCTCGCACATGGTAATAGTTTTCAAAAATCTTTTCAGTTATTTTCTGAGATAAATCTATTTAGATAGATTGTTTCATTGTGTTGAATTCTCATGTTATTTGTAATTTGAAATATATATACAATTTGATCATTAGTTGAAAGGTGTGGTTGACAAACTTTCCTATGTTCTATTGGTCTCTTAAAGAAAGAGTTAAATTTAGTAGAACTAACTGTATAATCTGGTTTCAATTATAATTAATGTAGAAGCCATTGAAATGATGGTCTTGTTATATACAAGTTATTAAAACTGTCTTGAGGTGTATGTAGGATTGATAAAGAATTGACTCTATTTCCCAAGTAGGAGCAAGACACTGATCTTATCAATAATTGGAATATAGTCATTCAGTTCATTGTTTAAAGTTTGTGATATTTTATTCCTTTGATCTACTTCATTTTATATACCTTTTGTCAAACATTTACTATTAATTAAATTATTTAAGTTTTTTCATTATTCAATATACTATTGATTGAGATACTTACAATTTGGTCCCTCTCAAGTTTATTTGCCACCTTGAGAGAATCCACAAGTTTTTTATTCAGTTATCTGCAATAAAAAGGATTTGAATCAACAAATTTGGTTAAGGAACATGCCTACCAGCCTTGGCTGTGTAGACCCAGAATTGTAGAAGTTCAAACCTCCATCTAGTTGAACTTGTTAGTTGGAAAAAACAATTTGGTTTCCTAGCATTGGATCAGCAAGTCCATAGGAAATCCAAATCATCATTTTTGGGCACCAACACAATCCAAAACTATAACAAATCGACTATTCAGGTAATTTTCAACTGGACCCTTTAGATATCCATTATTATCAGTATGTTGCAGCTCAACATTCTCCACCTCCACCATAGGTTCCACCTCTATGGCATTGGTCACCTATAGGTCACCAATAATTGGGATCTTTGAAACAAAATCTTCACTCCTTTTATTGGTCTGGTCTTTTTCACCTACAATTGGTGAACAACCACTATCTTTTTCAAAGATGGTGATTATGTCTAATTTGTGTCTAGATTCCCATTCAGAGATTACAATTTTTCCATTTATCTCCATAAATGAGAGATCTAGAATGGTTCCTAAAGCCATTTTTTCAAAATTTATCCTCTTCCTTTCCTCATGTAACTTTACAATGAATTTCTCTAAACAATCTTTATCTAGCCCTTTTCCTTTGTCCAGTGGTGCCTCTATGTGTTGATTGTCTTTGTCCATCTCATCAATCCTTGAGTCTACAAAAGTTTCTACCTCTAGCCGCTGCTTCTAGAAACCCTCCCCTGTCTGGATTTCTATTAAGTCAGGGAAAGGGTGAGCCTCCTGCCATAAAATCATCATGCGAGGATATATTTAAAAATAATTTGTTTTATACTACTTCCTCAAACTTTATAAAGGTGCCAAGTCTATCCCCAATGAATTTAACAGTCTCCAGGTCACGCTATTCCTAAGGTAGATTAGGCATTTTAACCCAGATCGAGATCTCCTTCACCTTTTCTGCAACCTGGTCAAAATTTGGAGACCACTCCACAAAATATAGCTCCTTAGCTTCTATAAAAAATGACCCACTATTTAAAACCCATTCCTTATCCTTTGTGTTGGAGCACATTACTTAGAAGAAATCATTTGACATGGTTTCAAGGGTGCATTTCTTCCCTAAATGCTTTTTACACCATAGTTTTATTCTATCAAAAGAGGGCCATGACCCTGTCCATTTCAGAAAAAAGCATTTGAATTTAAAAAACTTATGGTTTCACTCCATTCTTTGTTGTCAATCATAATAGAAGCAACCAAAGAATGTTCTATATGAGGATTTACCATTATTTGTGGTTAGACTTCCGTCTCCTTCACTTTCAGTTGCCAAAACAGTTTTTCAATCTTTTTGAAGTCGAAGCCTCCTATCCTTAAAGGGTTTTCCCAAGATTGCATTTTCCCAAAACTTTGCTGCTTCCCTTATGAATAACGGTTTTCCCATTTCTCCTGCCCATTTGCATTTCAGGGCCCCCATCTCTTCTGCCATTTTGGGTTCACCATCATGCTAAAATTTAGCTTGTTTCTGTGATTAAAAGGCTATCCATATCTCGAGCTTCTTCGGTAATGCAATCCTTCATGTCTGTGAGACACTAGTCTCGATGCTTACTACTTCTCTCACTACCGCTCAATAACCAACATCTTGCTTTATTTAATTAAATGATCAAAATCTTAATTCTTTTATAGTCCCACTGTCAATTAAATAGCAATCATATTTAATTAATCCCCCATTTTCCAATCCCTCTAGGTAAGTTAATTGATTTATATTATCTACAAACCCAATCCCGTTTAATTAAATAAACCTATTTATTTAATTAAATAAGCCTTCCCCTATTTTGAATTAAAAGACTTCAAAAATATAAAATTCCAACCCCATCCACTTGCCAAATCCTAGCCTATCCACTTACCTTCTAATTAACCCCATCAATAAGCCTAATCTCTCCATAACCATGTACACATTCCTAAGCATAAGGATTAGGGAAGAAAAGTCAAACTTTGCAACTCCCATCCAAATCTTCAACCAGGTGTCATTAAAGCCCCCCATTAATGAATTTGACTTTGGGGTTGAAACATAAAGGGCCTTTATGGAAAGTCTCTTTCAAATCCCCTCAACCACAGTGAGGTTCACATATGATAAACTCCCATTAATGTGGAAAACCCTAACCTCCTCAACACTCAAGCCTACATCTCTCCCATATCCTCAATCCATCTTTAATTATTCAATCCACCTCTCACTTGTGAAAACTCAACTTATGAAAATTGGAGAAATTAGTCATACCTACAAAAAACCTTTGAAGCCATTTTCTAGTTCTTCTCCCAAGCTTGAGCAATTATGGAGCATTTTTTTACTCTTATTCTATTGAAATTGTGAGCATACATACAACCATACTATCTTGGATAAATCATTGCATGAAAGAGGCTACAACAAGGTTTAATATGGTTTTGTTTTCTTGTTGTTTGTTGTCTCTTTCTATCCAATCATGTATGTTGTTTGGTATTTGTATTATGAGTGTTTTTATTAGTTATCTGCATTCTATTTTTAACACATTTCCTTGCACACATTTTTGGGATGCCTGGTCGGACCCACTTCAAGGGTTCAAAACTAATGGTTTTGATGTTTTTAGTACTTTTTAAATCTTGTAGGTTTAAGAGGTTTTTATACGTGGTTCAATGGATACACCTTGGAAAGTTTTCTTGCATTAGTGGATTCGCCAAAATTCAATCACACTTTTCCAAAATTTATGTGGATACTCTCCGTGAAACAACAAATACGCTCTATAATCCAGCCGATTCATCATTTTGCAGATATGCTTTGCAATCATGTAGATACACCTTGACATCCTATGAATTTGATTGCAAATATTTGGTTGTTGTTGCATCTCTAAAATCGAACATATACGCCTCAAACATATCTACCATTTCTCGTTCAATAGACCGAATCATATTCGCAAAGGTAATTTGTTGAAATAAATTGACAAAGGTTTTTTATATTTCGGTGGATGTGCTATGCGGATCAACAAATACACTTTATGAAATAACAAATACGCTCTAATATCTAGTAGATAAGTTTTTTTTATGCACTTTCTTGAGTTATTTTGATAACTCTTTTTCTAATCCGCTAAGTTTTCCTATTTGTCCATTATTCTAATACAAAGACAGGTTGCTTACGCTTTCCAAAGACCCCATAAACATTAACAAGTCAGTTTGGAGGACCATCGAAGAGAAAGAGATTTTATTTAAAAACAACTAGATTAATCAATGAACTGTGTGCTAGTTTAGTATAGGAACACTTAATTTAGTACTTAAAAAGAACAAGTCAGTTTGGAGGACCATGAACTGTGTGCTAGTTTAGTATAGGAACACTTAATTTAGTACTTAAAAAGAACAAATATTTGCTTGATGTGTTTGGTGCATTAGACACATTTCTGTCTCTTTAGAGGAACTACCTCTCGAGTAGCCTATAAGGCCTAGTGAGAGGGGTGATCAAGCGATAACAGGATTAAGGCCAAGCCACTCTTAGTCACTATATAAAATTAGTGGGGCTAAAATTCTGCACTACGAGTGCTAACTACCTACCCATGTCAATTTCCATATTACCTGTGTTCTACAAGAAGAAAGCCTCCTAGTAATAGGAAGAGAGGCTTGATGGATGCATGAATGAGATTCCAAATTAAAAACCCTTGTTATAGTTTTTCAAATCCCACATTTGTTGGCGCAGAAGGTCATAAATCGACTAAGACACCCCACACTTTTGCAGTTCATAGTAGAGATAGCGGTTCCTTGAGAAGATGACCTAGGGAATTTGAAGTTTGGTGTGCTTGAGAAGTGAGTGCATTGTAAGGAAAATTCTACACCTCCAAACTTATAACCTATCCACTTTGAATAAGTGTATCTGAAATTTATTCCAAGTGAAGATTTAAGAAATAGCATAATTTTTGCATTATTTATAAGCGTGCTTGGTTAGAGAACATTTTTTTTTTGCTTTTATCACATATCTTTTTCCAAAAAAAATTTAGTTTAACTTAGTGTTAGTAAAAAAACCTAGTCTCCCAGATACACTCTAATGTTGTGCGGATGTGCATCATCCTTTGGCGATATTGAACATACTTAGCATAGTCACTGTTTATGTTGTTTAACAGACTTGTCTCGTGGTTTAGCAAATTTTCTATCTAATCCAAGAAACACACTATCATTCAACATATACATTATTTTTATCATCCTACAGATATGCCTAGTAAGAAAATTGAGGTCAAAGTATTAGATAATTCTGATAAATTTTGTGGATCAGTCATCTGTTTTGGCAGATATGCCATCTAAAACCACATATACGCTCTATGTTCTTGGAAGGTACATGCTGAAAATCTTATAGATATGCTCTATTATCTCCTAGATACGACCCTATTATCAATTTTTTTTCATAAACCTCACCATCCAACAGATTTTCCATTCCACAGAAGCATCATTCTTATCTTTCCAATTCAAAAATCCATAGATACACACTGCAAAAACTCATATATGTCATTTCACAGATACAATATTTAAAACATTAGATATGTCATTTCATAGATACTTTATATGGAACCTTAGATACACTAATCCACATATATGCTCTATGAAACCTCAAATATATCATTTTTTAGATTTATTGTATAATCTCCCAGATTCACCTAATTTTTGGTTAGTTTTCTATTCTAGCAGATACACTCTATCCTTTAGTAGATATGCTCTACAAATTAAAAAACTACCTCAGTCACACTGTTCTAAGAACATATCTTTTTAACATCATCCTTTGATTCATAGAAAATCTCTTTTTGCGAGCAAAGTCTGGTAGCCTTTTTAGGCTTGCATTAGTTTCGTGTCATCCATATCCTCCATACTACATAGTCACATTGATTAGAAACCCACAAAATTATCTAAGTGCAATCCAATATCGTCATAATAAAATCAAATCCTTTTCTATGCTTGACCTCATATCCCTGAGTTGTCACACCCATATCTTTATCCAACATAATCTCACGACTCAATTTCAGACTAGTCTTGTCTAAAGTAGCTTATCCATAATTGTTTCCATATCACCTTGAGCTAGAGGCTTGGTTTACTTTGATTATCCTGTAGGAAAGGGCCAACAGTCTATCCTACGGTTACTAGCCCATCCATTTGAATCAACACTAGGTGTTTCAACTCACGCCCGAGCATCAAGAAATATTTATTTTAGCACACCCCATCATCTTGCATTCATTGGTTACCATCATCTAGTTGTATTCATTCTTTGAGTATTTTTCATGCATAAATTTTTCATCTCTCATACATAGTAGGTAATAAATTTCATGCCACTGCAAAATCATTCAAAAAAGAGAAAGGAAATGGATCCTAATATGCTTACTGATTCTTCATATGACTCTTGGCCCGATCCTAGCAATGTCATGATCCCCTTTGATCCCCATAATCAAGTCCATCTTGGGGAGGTCTTGGTTGACCAACTTGAAATTCGTACTCCTAGCACCTTGAAAGATTTCATGAATCAACTAGGTCATGAAACCATGGTTAGTGTCATCATAGGCAAAACTCACAACACCATTATTGCTGACTTTGCCTGCAAAGGCACTCACATTCCACCCGAGCTCACTCCATTCAACCAAACTAGTCCTTTGCAAACCCCAGAGGATATATTTCAATGTGTCATAGAGGAAATTGTTGACCCTAGTCTGAGGTCCATCCAACTCACCACATCCATATCCTTATTATTCTAGCCAATTGCCACTCAACCTGTAGTGCAAGTTATGGTGCAACAAACTCATTTTTGATCACTAGGGTTCCATCCATAAAACCATCACAAACATTCTCATCACAACCATCCCAACAAGCTACCACCTATGCTGCATAACATATAGTCACATAACTAGCTATCCCCCTACATACAATCACACATTCAATTGTCGCCCAAAAAAAAGTTACACAACTATCAACCACACAACAAGTTACCACGTAGGCATCTCTACCATCTTTTCCTCCAACACAACAACCACCCCATAGTTCACTACATGAATGCCACCCAAAGGGCCATTAACTCAACCATTAATGCCTCCATGCCTATGGTTACTGCAACCCCATCATCCATTATGCAAAGCGCTACCAATTCCCAATTTCCACCATCCATACAACCATAATAATCTACACAACTACAACATGTTGTATCCATTTCTCAAGAATCCTTCACCCAACAACCCACTTTTACAACACAAGTCCTTAGGCTACACAGGCAACCTAATCATCCACCTAGCACAAATTGCAAGCACAACTACAAGCTATGGGTGTTCCATTGTAATCAAACCCCACCAACCCATTTACCTCTTATCCCATCCTACAATTTTCAACGCAATCAACTCAGCCTCAGCAAAAAACCGCATTCGCTCCTACATTTTTCAATTACTTAGCAATGCCTTCATGCACTGTCACTCAAACTATACCACCCCCACACCTGAAAAATCCAACATCTGCCCCCATAAACTATCTTGCACCTCCTCTAGGAGCCACAAACACCCAAGGCACTTACCCATTCGTTGGTGGCACTACCACATACCCAAAAAATGCTGGCCAAACATACACTCATCCCACTTACCAACAATCACAACAACAACAACATCCACCTTTCTACCAAACAAAAATCACATCCTCGATAGACATACCCCGCTCAACAACAAACACACCCACTTCCCCATTGGTATTTCATCCATCATCCTTTGCAACAAATATTACAATTTGCCTACGTCATTGCACAATCTCCTTATCCAACCCCACAACATCCATATTAAAACCTTTCTTATTCCCCTACACCATCCAATCCATACTAGGTGTCTGGATCCAACATAATGGCTGCACCCCCTCCACAACCTATTAATATTTAATGAGAATAAATGAAGAACACTCTCAAAGAGCTACGTGCGGGTACAAAAACCAAATACTTCAAGTTTGAATAGGCCTATCCCTATCCTTTTGATAGATCCATCAAAACAATCCCCTTCCCTAAGCACTTTGTGACTCCCAAATTTGATAAATACAGAGGAAAGGGTGACCCCATCAAACATCTCAAAGAATTTTACATGGTTTGTCAAGAGGTGGTCTACAACGATAACTATCTCATGAACCTTTTTCCGAAAAGTCTAGGGGGAAAAAAGCCTATAATGGTTTTATAAGATACCATGTGGAATAATTAGCACCTTTGCAGGGTTGTCCACATAATTTGTGTCATAGTATGTGCACCAGGTGGAGAACAAACTTTCTCTACTTGATCTTTGTAATGCCAAACATAAGGGTGGAGAAAGGCTAGATGACTACCTCCAAAGGTTGTAGAACCTATCAAAATGGTTTCCATATAAACCCCCTGAGAAACACTTGGAGAAAATCTTCATTGATAATCTTCATTCCAAAATGACCCTCTACATGCATATGTACTTCATCCATACCTACAAGGACATTCGAGAGAAAGGGTTAGATATCAAAAAAGGCCTTTTAGATGAAGGTGTTATCAAATATTACAAGGAAAATCATTATGATGAGCCTAGTAACGATCCTCCACACTACTGGAATAAGAACAAGAATGTTGTGGGTGATGGGGCCAATGATACAAAACATGTGCATGTTGTTATTGTGACCCATAAACTACCACTACATATTGGTCAGCCAATTGCCAATCAAATGAACACTATCTCTGTCCCACAAGGACAACATAAACCCCACATATAGAATAACAAAAAGCACACCTTAACCCCTTTAGGTGAGATATTGGATTTTATATTTCAAATAATGGCCAAGGGTAATCTAATTGTCTATCCAAAAACTCAACCCTTCGACGATTCTTCTCCTAAACCTGTGGTACAAGGAGAAAGAGTATTGTGATTATCACCATTTTAAAGGACACACCACCATCAAATTCATAAAGCTAAAGCATTACATCCAAGATCTCATAGATCATGAGGATATCAAAGTTGAACCTCTAACACAAGCTTTTCCAAATGAAAACCTACAAATATACCAAAACATGTTTCCTAAACATGACACAGGCAAAGGCCCAACCAACACTAATCAAAAGCTAACAAACTAAGGAAATATCAAGTAAGGTGACCATGGTGATGGTAAAGAATATACAAATGCTTATATCAATTATGCCAATCTTGTCGGATGTGTCACCCTGGTCGAGCCTTGTGTTGACATGATCTAGGTTAGAGGACTAGATAATCAATGCACGGTCACTACACAATGAGGAAGTATATCCGTTTCTGGTGCTTCTACCACACCTTCCTCCACTACACAATATAATATTTTGGAACACCTTGAGAACATGCCTGCACAAATATCCATCTTAGATCTCCTTTGTGCATCACCTATTCATCAGGAGATCCTCACAAAGTCATTATGAGATTCACGTGTCCCTAACAAAATTTGATCCCACACACTTCAAAGCCCTTGTGGGCCACCTATCTTCATCCCGTGGTTCATCATTCAAGCAATATGACATGTCATATTTTTCACAAGGTCACAACCTTCCACTTCGCATTGCCATCATGGTCAAATCCTTTTCTATCAAGAAAGTCATGATAGATAATGGATCAACCCTAAATTTGTGTACTTTAAAGTTTTTGATACAAGTGGGGTACACTAAGGATGATATTGCACAACAAGTCATCAACATCAAGGAATATGATAACCTATCATGTACCTTTAAGGGTACTATTTCACTGCCCATTCAAGTGGGCCCAATAGTGCACAATACAATATGCCATGTTGTTGATCTTGATCTTCCATTTAATATCCTCCTCAGTTGCTCAGGGATCCAAGCCATGTAGGTTGTTCCCTCCAAATTTCACCAGTGCATCAAATTCCCCCATAATGGCACTAAAGTCACTATTCATGCTGATCCTCAAGATTTCACATACTTTCGTAGTGACTTTTGGATCTTCTTCTATGCTGATGTTGACTATTATTATGTCTTCTATCAGGATAGAGGATTTTTATTACTGTAAAGATATGAATGGTAGGTCAAATTCTCCCTCCTCTAGTGCCTCAGAAAGGTTTTCAATAGAGGACACATCCTATATTTTATCTTTTTCATCATCCGAAGGTGCCTGCGAGAGGTTTTCACCAGGGGATGTTTTCTTTTCTTTTTCATTTTGATTTTCCTTTTCATTTTTGAGACTAAGAGTGTTGACCTGGTTACCGAAGTAGAATTTTTTATTATAGTGGATTTGATGCTCGTATTCTCAGAGATTCTTAAGTCCAAAGAGGGATAACACTACCTAATCTAAATCACATATGTCTAAGGATGGTAGTGAATCTTGTTGATCCTAATCAATTAGTTCAGTATTTTTTTGGGGAAGGCTAGGGGATGAAAGGCCATATTTGGTGATGGTAAGGACATGTGCATAGTTATCAAGGTCATCTTCAATATATTGGAAAGGCATCAAAGAAATCATCTTCAATGTATGAGTGAGATTCAACTAAACAATAGTCTTTAGCGAAGTTAGTCTTAGGTTCCAAGGAGCCCAATCCTTTACCTCATAGATAGCCTATTGTTGTAATGAGTGTTCTTCTTCCTATTTCTTTTTCTCTGAGACTAGTACCATGATATCCCATGCTTTCAACAATTGGAGTAGCTTTGATATACTTTTCCTTAGGGAAGGTTACTACTACTACTACTACTACTACTACTACTACTACTACTACTACTTCTTCTTCTTCTTCTTCTTCTTCTTCTTCTTCTTCTTCTTTGTAAAGCCAATCTGGGACATTAGATTCCATGTGTTCATCAGATAAGGATCCCCAATTTTCAAAAGTAGTATTTTTGCATTTCATGATATCTTTGCTTCCTGAAGGAGTCAATTGTGATGGTTTTCCATAAGATTTTGGGGTAGGGAGAGTTGTACAATGTACATAGAACTTTAAAACTTATATAACCCTGGGCCTTGATCTATGAATGTTGTTTTCTTCTCGGGCTCAAAGGTCTTGTCTTCAATAGATTTCTCTTTTCCTTTGGACTGGTATGGAGGATTTTCAGATGTTTCTTCAATACTAGCACCTTTGCAGGGTTGTCCACATAATTTGTGTCATAGTATGTGCACCAAGTGGAGAACAAAATTTCTCTACTTGATCTTTGTAATGCCAAACATAAGGGTGGAGAAAGGCTAGATGAATACCTCCAAAGGTTGCAGAACCTATCAAAATGGTTTCCATATAAACCCCCCGAGAAACACTTGGCCAAAATCTTCATTGATAATCTTCATTCCAAAATGACCCTCTACATGCATATTAACTATATCCATACCTACAAGGACATTCGAGAGAAAGGGTTAGATATCGAAAAAGGCCTTTTAGATGAAGGTGTTATCAAATATTACAAGGAAAATAATTATGATGAGCCTAGTAACGATCATCCACACTACTGGAATAAGAACAAGAATGTTGTGGGTGATGGGGCCAATGATACAAAACATGTGCATGTTGCTATTGCGACCCTTAAACTACCACTACATATTGGTCAGCCAATTTCCAATCAAATGAACACTATCTCTGTCCCCTAGGGACAACCCAAACCCCGCATCTAGAATAATAAAAAGCGCACCTTAACCCCTTTAGGTGAGATATTGGATGTTATATTTCAAAGAATGGCCAAGGGTAATCTAATTGTCTATCCAAAAAATCAACCCTTCGACGATTCTTCTCCTAAACCCGTGGTACAAGGAGAAAGAGTATTGTGATTATCACCATTTTAAGGGACACACCACCATCAAATTCATAAAGCTAAAGCATTACATCCAAGATCTCATAGATCATGAGGATATCAAAGTTGAAAATCTAGCACAAGCTTTTCCAAATGAAAACCTACAAATATACCAAAACATGTTTCCTAAACACGATGCAGGCAAAGGCCCAACCAACACTAATCAAAAGCTAAAAAACTAAGGAAATATCGAGTAAGGTGACTGTGGTGATGGTAAAGAATATACAAATGCTTATATCAATTATGCCAATCTTGTCGGATGTGTCACCCTGGTCGAGCCTTGTGTTGACATGATCTACGTTAGAGGACTAGATAATCAATGCATGGTCACTACACGATGAGGAAGTATATTTGTTTCTGGTGCTTCTACCACACCTTCCTCCACTACACAATATAACATTTTGGAACACCTTGAGAACATGCCTGCACAAATATCCATCTTAGATCTCCTTCGTGCATCACCTATTCATCAGGAGATCCTCACAAAGTCATTATGAGATTCACGTATCCCTAACAAAATTTGATCCCACACACTTCAAAGCCCTTGTGGGCCACCTATCTTCATCCCATGGTTTATCATTCAAGCAATATGACATGTCATATTTTTCACAAGGTCACAACCTTCCACTTCACATTGCCATCATGGTCAACTCCTTTACGGTCAAGAAAGTCATGATAGATAATGGATCAACCCTAAATTTGTGTACTTTAAAGTTTTTGATACAGGTGGGGTACACTAAGGATGATATAGCACAACAAGTCATCAACATCAAGGCATATGATAACCTATCATGTACCTTTAAGGGTACTATTTCACTGCCCATTCAAGTGGGCCCAATAGTGCACAATACAATATGCCATGTTGTTGATCTTGATCTTCCATTTAATATCCTCCTCAGTTGCTTAGGGATCCAAGCCATGTAGTTTGTTCCCTCCAAATTTCACCAGTTCATCAAATTCCCCCATAATGGCACTAAAGTCACTATTCATGCTGATCCTCAAGATTTCACATACTTTCGTAGTGACTTTTGGATCTTCTTCTATGCCGATGTTGATTGTTATTGTGTCTTCTATCAGGATAGAGGATTTTTCTTACTATAAAGATATGAATGGTAGGTAAAATTCTCCCTCCTCTAGCACCTCAGAAAGGTTTTCAATAGAGGACACATCCTATATTTTATCTTTTTCATCATCCGAAGGTGCCAGTAAGAGGTTTTCACCAGGGGATGTTTTCTTTTCTTTTTCATTTTGATTTTCCTTTTCATTTTTGAGACTAAGAGTGTTGAGTTGGCTACTGAAGTAGGATTTTTTATTATAGTGGATCTGATGCTCATATTCTCAGAGATTCTTAAGTCCAAAGAGGGATAACACTACCTCATCTGAATCACATATGTCTAAGGATGGTAGTGAATCTTGTTGATCCTAATCAATTAGTTCGGTATTTTTTTGGGGAAGGATAGGGGATGAAAGATCATCTTTGGCGATGGTAAGGACATGTGCATAGTTATCAAGGTCATCTTCAATATATTGGAAAGGCATCAAAGAAATCATCTTCAATGTATGAATGAGATTCAACTAAACAATAGTCTTTAGCAAAGTTAGTCTTAGGTTCCAAGGAGCCCAATCCTTTACCTCATAGATATCCTATTGTTGTAATGAGTGTTCTTCTTCCTATTTCTTTTTATTTGAGACCAGTACCATGATATCCCATGCTTTCAACAATGGGAGTAGCTTTGATATACTTGTCCTTAGGGAAGGTTTAAAGCCAATCTGGGACGTTAGATTCCATATGTTCATCAGATAAGTATCCCCAATTTTCAAAAGTAGTATTTTTGCATTTCATGATATCTTTGCTTCCTGTTGGAGTCAATTGTGATGGTTTTCCATAAGATTTTGGGGATAGGGAGAGTTGTACAATGCACATAGAAATTTAAAACTTATATACCCCTAGGCCTTGATCTATGAATGTTGTTTTCTTCTTAGACTCAAAGGTCTTGTCTTCAACAGATTTCTCTTTTCCTTTGGACTGGTACGGAGGATTTTCAGATGTTTCTTCAATACTCTTGGGAGGGATAGGATTCCCCTTTTCAATAGGTCAAGAGAATTCATTTAGAGTATAATAATGTGACTGTCTACCTTCCAATCTCTTGCAATACTGAAAGGGCTTAGGATCTCCAAGAATAGTGATTTCTCTGCCATGATGTGGGAACTTCAAACATTGATGGTATGTAGAAGGTACACATTTAATATCATGTATCCATGGTCATCCCAATAAGATGTTATATGGAAAATCAAGATCAAGTACATGCCAAATTGTTTTAATTAGGGTTGGGCCCACTTGCAAAGGGAGTGTTATCAAACCTTTTCTCTCCCTTTCTCTATCACCATATGCTTTTGTTGTGATTATTTTTTTTGATAATCCATAAAGGATCAAAAGTTGTCATTAGTACACAAACAAATAGTTTGGTCGGTCGGTCATGATCACTGAGTGACATCATTCACTGAGCGACAGTGATCACCAAGCATAGTGATTTCCAAGCACAGTGGTCACCAAAATGTTTTGAACACCGAGTAGTATATCAACCGAGCACCAGTCTACAGAGACTACCTAGCACCATTCTATAGAGACATCATTGAGCACCAGTCTACACCGAGAGAAATTTTCACCAAGAAAAGAAGATCTTATCTACACGTCAGCTAAAGCACTTTAATCTTTAAAATAGCTTTTTTCTTAGCTGAGAAACCATTTCTTGTGGATCAAGAAAAGTGTTAACTATGGATGTAATTAGTTAACTGATTGTATTCATGGAAACTAGGAGATTAAGGTCATGTTGTAAACCTTTGATCCTAGAGTTTTTCAAGAAAAGCGTGAAACCTAATTAGGTCAAATATTTAGTATATATAGATGTAATAATCAATCAATAAAATGATGATTGTAGCTGCCAAGGACATCTCTGGATGAGACAGAGAGTTTCATGCACAAGGAAAGATAAAGAAAGAATTTAGTTTATCAAGAACTACATACACGACTATCGAGCATAATAGATGTATTATCCATCACAATAAGGTGATATGATTTTGTGTACTTAATGCATCTTTAATCAGCAATATAAGATTGCAACAATCAGGTCATATATTTTGTTACTCTCTAACAAAATAGTAAAATCCTTTAAGAAGGTGGACTTAAAAGTCTTATTGTAAATATCTTAATCGAGTGCACACATACATTTTGTTTCTAAAATCTCTTAACCGATTAGACTTAATGAGTCTAACATGTTACTCCTAACAGGGTAAGATCATCAGAAGTGATCACAACTTGTAGCCCTATCATGCACCTTCCATTCTATAGATAGTGAAGCTTTGTGGGTTTCATCCCCAATGTAGTTTTTACCTTCTAATAAGGGTTTCTTAATTATAAAATACTAGTGTCATATGTAAATGAGTTTCATGAATGTTTCAATGTTTGTTTACATGCATTTTCATTTATGCTATGATATTGCATACATGAAGTAGAAAAGATACAATGGTCAGTTATGAAATTAATGAGTACTAAGATTAATTGGTAAAAGTTTTTAAGGGTACTGATTCACCCCTCCCCTCTTAGTACACACCCTTCCATTATTCCAACATTATTTACATCAAGAAGTTCTTCAGAAAGACTAATATTTCTTATAATTTTTAATGTACACAAATTGAGACGAGATTCCCCATTTATAAGGACCCATTTTATTTTAGTGGAGTGGATTTGGGCTTCAATATGAAGGGATTTATTGTGATGGAGGTCTGGGACACAAAAATATTTTTTAGTGAATACCAAATGCCCTTTTGCAGCTAGATTTTTGACCATAACTTAGAATTGGGATGCCTTAATGTTTTTCAGGGTCACGAGAATCATTAAGTGCATTTTCAAGGACTTTTTTGTGGATGGGGGATGTATGAAGAAGCTTGAGGATGGATATCTGTGAAGGTGTATTTCCTAACTAGGCCTACAAATCATAGCATGAAGCAGACCGAGTAGATGTGGATGGTGCAGGTGACAAATTTTTAGAATTTGATTGATTATTGGTAGCCTAGATAGTAACTCTTGGTCTTTAGGTAGTAGCATTGAAAATGACACCTTTAAGTGTAAGGGTGTTCACATGATTTTTAGATTCTTCAATACATCCATAAAGAGCATCAAAACCAAATACATCATTCTCTTCTAAAATTCCACATGTGGGATCATTTCCCGTGATGGTGTTTGCGGAATAGTCATAGGGAATGGCATTAGATGCATTGTTTTGATTGTGTTTAGGAAATGGTTCATTATAGAATTTTAAATTTGTGTTTGATGATGATGGGTTTTGTCCTTCGACCTACATTTTTCCATCATCTATGAGGTCTTGAACAAAGTATCTCAATTTCATGCATTTCTTGGTGTTGTCCTTTGATGTGATGATAATCACAATATTTATTGTCTTTATACCAAACAGGCTTGGGTTTCTTTTCGTCAAACGATCAAGTGTTAAGATATACCATCATGCCTTGATCCAGTAATCATCGAAAGACCACATCCAATGGTTCTGCAAGAGAAGTGAATTATTGGCGTTGTCTAGTATTATTGTTGTCGTCGTTGTTATTACTATTATTGTTATTGTTGTGAGGGAATAAGTAGGACTGATTGTGAGGTTTTTGTTGAGATTGTTGTTGTTGTGACAAATTATTCTGATTGTTATTGTTGTTTCTATTGTTATTGTGATTATTTTGATTAGATTCCTGGAAATTTTGGATGTGTTTGGTATCTGTCACTCCATCATTGACAACTCCTTTGTTATTAATCCAAAACTTTGGTTTGTCATTGCTAACAGAAGGGGTATAATGTTTAATGGAACCTTTTTGCAAAAGTCCATCTTCAATATTTTCCCCCTTTTTCACGAGAGCCTCAAAAGTGTTAGGAGAAGCCATTTTCACTTGGAATAAAATTTTCAAAACCAAATTATTATTAAAGATATTGATCAAATGATTATCAGGTATCTTCCAAGGCATATGATTCGCAATGTGTCTCCATCATTGTAAGAAGCTAGCCAAGGTTTCCCCATTCCTTTTCTTGGTATTGCATTGGTCACTCAATGATGCTTGATGTTCTATGTTGTATGAATATTGTGCAACAAGTTTTTCTATGAGATTAGAGAATGTAGATATAGAGCCATGAACCACTCCAAAGTGGGACCGCCAAGACTCCTAGTAGAGAGTCATTTTGGGTATTTTCATTATAGGTGACCTCTTGGAATGTGATGTAGAATTCCTTGAGATGTTGGAGTAGGTATGATTCCCCTTAATATTTATCAAACTTAGGGATCTCAAAATTTTGAGGAAATGGTTTCATTGTTATTGATTTGTCAAATGGATAAGGACCGATATTTTCAACGGAAAATTTCTTCTTTCCTCCATTTTGTAAGTTGTGCACAAGATTTTTGAGCTCATTGAATTATTGAGATAAATTAGGAACAACGTGAGATATGAACTGTGGTCCAAAATATTGTCCACCTCTTAATTGTGAGGTTGAAAAACCTGTTGAGGTCATGTCAACCGTAGGAGGAGGTGTATAATGATAAGCTCAGGATGTTTGTTGAGTATATTTCTTTAGTGCAGATGATGGGAATGTGAATGGTGATGATGAAACTGGTTGTGTAGACAAGGGGATGGAGGTATGCCATATATTGAAAATACTAGCACCATCATTAGTAGTGGTATTTGTTGTGGTATGAGTACTATTATGTGAAGTGATGTTGGGTAAGACACTAAGGATTTGTTGAATTTGTCCCCCTGTTAATTGAAATGTTGGTTGTGAAGTGGATGCGGGGATTGATGTAGAAGGCCCACTAGAAGTGGCCTTTCCTTTGTCATGTGATGACGTTGTATTCAAGATTGAGGTTGTGTTTACAATGACCATAGCCTTGATGACATTGCTAACAAGGAGAGATTCATTAAAATCAGTGGGTACTGTGACCCCATTCTTAATAAGGCTCATAAAAATATCTCCACCATTTTGGCTAATAGATTTTTCAACCATCTCTAGGTTATATGCATCACTAAGGAAATCATTCACTAGGGTAGATCTTTCATCCTGATCGACCAATATATTCTTGTCAGGGATGTTGGTTATATCCTTAATTTGTACTTCCTCCCCTTGAAATAAGGGATGAGAAAAATGATTCTCATTATCATGATTTGTGTTTAGTTGTATGTGCCTCACATTTTTATCTTGGGATCGAGTAACTACCATGCAATGGTACCCTCCAAAAGATGAAAGATGAAGAACGAAGGATGAAGGATGAAGTTAGGAATGTTGATTGATGATGATATTAGGAGCAAAGGATTTGGACTTTGATTTCATTTTTGATTGGATTTGATTGATTTAGATGGATTGGATTGAATTGATAAAGGTTTATTGATTGAAGTTTGGATTGGATTTAAAGGTTTTTGGATGAAAACCATGGTGAGACAAGACCTTATGATGATGTAAACACAAGTAATTGATTTAGATAATGTCTTCTCCTACTTGGTGATTGAATTGTGATCCCAAGCGAAATAAGACAAGATCAATGGATTTGATTGCTTGAGATAGACTGATGTTCTACAAGCAATAATGTGTTTACTAGAGATAAAGGTCTGGAACACTTTGATTGAGATCTTTCAACCTAATGATGATGAAGGAGAGAAAGATTGGATTTGATTTGATTGAAGTCCAAAATTGATTGATTTTGTTTGCTCCAATAAGGGAATGGTGATCTCATGATGATGAGGAAGCAATGAATTGATTCAGAATAAGGCTTAATCATATCGCTCAAATGGATGAAGGTGTGATTCAGATGATTCTTGGCCATGATATGGGAGATCTTGTTGTTGTAGATAATGGCATCAAATTTCTCAAAATCTTTAATCTCTTGCTGAATAGATTTGTTGGTATGATGATATTCCTTGGGTTTTCTATGAGCTTCTTTCTTCTCTCTATAGACATGGGGAGCCGTGAGCTTAAATTTATTATGTTTTCATAAATTGGCCATGTCTCATAGAGAGAAATATTAATTTCAACCAGGTAGATGAATGTTTTGTGATAAATCACTTTAGTCCCTTCTGAGGAATCAAATTTTGAATGATTTTGTAAATCCTGATAGCTCAGTGTTTTCAAGCGGAGATAACCATTCTTAGACGCAGACGAAGATCTATGGAGATGACTATTCCAGGTCAGAGATGAATATTTGCAAATAGAGATGAAAATATTAGGTCAGAGACAAATATTCTTAATCAGAGACGATAGTTTATAATTCATAACATTTTTTGATGAAATTTGATCAACAGGGTCTTCTAGTCTGATTTTTGGTCAAATTTTCAATGGCAAGAACCAATTTGAATAATTCAAACCTAAAAATAAGAGTCATATGTCTGAAAAAAATACAAGGGACAAAGAAATCTTGAGTGATACAAGCAATTGTGAAAAATTTATCTGACGAGAAGTTCATTTTTGTTCAAGTTACCAATGTTTTGAAAACACTCAAGCACAACCTACCTATGGAATTTGGCTTAGCTTGAAAATATTTTCCCACAAATGTAGGCACACACACGATAGATAATCAAAATATTGTCATCACCAAGCATGCAATGACTTTAGTCATGTTGTCGTATTATCCGACTCCAAATGCTCAAGGTGACATGAATGTGCGAGTGGTCATGGGGAGGTTACTATCCTTCTTTCACAAACATTATTAATATTTTAGGGGTGAATCAGGTAGGCTTCTACTTTAACAGTTCTTAGTACGGGTCTCCATTTGGATGTGTCGTTTGTGTCTGCACAAGCACGATTGAGGCATATAGCCCCATAAAGCACATTGGTACAAGTAGTCACGTAAATGTGATTGAGACTTTGCTGCCCTACTTTGTGCTAGGCATAAGTTGAATATAAGCTCAAATGCTATCTAACTTTTGAGGCTTTAACCCCAAGAAGTAAATTTTTTAACGTGAGTTGGAGTGGTGGGCTTACACCTCATTCTCACGTGGGTTGTTCCCAAGAGATTTTATCTGTGACCATCATACCCATATAAAGGATCAATTTAAAAGCATGGATTGGCAATGAGAGGGGTCTAGATTTATGATTTTCCCACAAGGCAAAAATAATATACTCTCCTACCTAATGCCATTTTCTCCCAAACATGTCAAACACACTGTTCATTTCCAAAGTTACTTTGTAAGTGAAATAATAAATGAGTCTATGTTTTTGATTCTCTTATAAAAGACAAGAGCATACTCCCCTATCACTTAATTAAAAACTACAAGTGACCTTTGTTAAGATGCCTAAGAAAATATTAATAAAAACACAATGTTTGTTTGTATCTCCTAGGAAAACTGCAAAAAAATGAGTGAGTAGTTTGATTTTTGTCTTCTTTCAACATTCTGCAACACAAAATGTTAGTATTTTCAAATATTAGTCTTCAGGACCAAAATGCTACAAAACCCAGATGAAATCAATAACACAAAATCCTATTGGAAATATAAAATTTTCTAAGATATAGCCCAGACGATCATTCCAGGTCGCAGACAATAATATGTGCAGATGACAAAGTAAAGACGCAGATGAAAGCCGACAGTCATAGATGATTGTTAGAGTGCAGATGACAATCTGCGCAGACAATCTTTCAGAGAGCACCGATGACAGTAAACCCACACAAATGACTATCAGAGTGCAGATGCCCATTTAAATGAAAATCCAAAATTTTTTATACTTGATAGTATGATATTAGAGAAGTGTAGATGACCAAATGTAGGGGAAAATGATGAAATGCAGAGATGAAAGTCAACTTGCATAGACAAAAATGTAGAAACTAGGGTTAATTAACTGTAATTAAAAGTGTTTTGGAAAAAATTGAGCAACATTTAACTCTGTAAAAATAGTGTCCTGTCAGAAACCCGAGAGATAAAAACTTGAAATCTCCCCAAAAACAACTTACATCGATAAAAACTTAAGACTATTTTAACCTAGGCGAAGACAAAAGTATCTAGGCAGAGATGATGATTTGTGTAGATGAGAATCTACATAGATGACTGTTCCAGGGTGGAGATGACTTTGCGTGATAGTTTCTAGAAAAGGATGGAAATTTAAAAAGTTTTTTTAAATTTTAGGGACGTGGTTCCCACCGGGCATGCAAAAATGTATATGATGGAAACCTACGTGTTGGGATCACGCTCAGACATGCAAAAGTTAGAGATAACAAACATATATACTACATTAATATGTCAAAACATGACCAAAAAAAAAACTTCCACCATAACCTTCGATGAGCCAAACAAGGGCACCCAAGCCTTGTTTATTTGCTCTTAAAGATGGTTGTGGGTGTGCTCTCCCAACACAATATGTCAATCCCACTTGATTTGAATGATAAGTGATGAATGCAAAATAAATGCACACTATATTCAATGATATTGAATGGCTCAAGAGCTAGTTATGGAGAACTAGTCTCAAGCATTCAATGAAGGATGAATAAGTGGATGATCTCTAAATGCTAAGACTTTAGTATTGAATGCAAACTAGAAGTACAACTACCATGATTAAATGCAACATATATCAAACAAGGTAAGCATAAAAAATTGAAATGAATGCAAGAAAAATCTAAGTTCATACTAGCATGGTAATTCTAATGCAAGAATAATCGGTGATTTACTCTTGGCAAGGCTCCTATTTATAGGATTTTGGAGGACTTGGGTGAGGCGGATCACATGTGGTATCCACATAGGTGCCACAGGAGGGACACATAAGCCATGCAAGAGGGAGTGTTTTCTCACACATATCTGAACAACTTGAGATGTGATGGGTCAATATGTACTTCAAGTACACATGTAAGAGATTTTTCATAGATGTGTAAGAGAAATTCATAGATTTGGTCCAATGGTAATTTTTAGAAGGTGTAAGAAAGTTTCATCAAAGTTGTAAGAAACCTTTTTTGATCAAAATTAGAATTCTTTGAAAAGACAAATTTTGGAAATTTGTTCACACATGTATGAGCAAATAATTAGGACTAATGGGTGTAGGAATCCTAAAATTAGCCTAATTAACCTTCTTTAATTAGAAACTAGGTTTATTTGGTGAGAGTGTTGTGAGGTAGGGTAGGATATATGCCTAGATTTGGGACTAATTTAAATTTAGTTTAAATTAATCTTGGTTTAGAAGAATATTAACATATGAAGGGAATAAATAAATTAAAATTTATTTAAAGAGGATTTTGATGGAGAGGGGTATTAAATAAAATTTAATACATTTGAGGGGGAAAGAATTTAAATTAAATCTAAATACTATAGACAATGAACCTAATTTAATTAAATAGGTAGGAGAATATAACAAATATAATTAAATAATAATAATTTTAAGTGATGATTTTAGGCATCTACAATTTCTTTCCTTTATTTTGCTTGTGCCAATGATGCAAGCTTCATCATCTGAATAGGACTAAGTGTTTCAAGATTGATAGGACCTTTGGTTAAAAATAAATCATCCAATTCCATCTTGTCTTCATCTAAGATCTCCTTCACTCCCTCAGCAGTGTCTCTTGGTTTTTTTTTCACCTTTTTCTGCATCATCTTAATCTTCTCATCATCTATATTTTCACATTCAACATCTCCTTAATTTCTCTTTTCTGCCTTATCATCTCTCTTTTCATCTTCAATATCTCCTATGGGAGCAAAAAATATACTAACTGGAACACCAGAGATATAAAAATTAGGAGCAATATCTAAATTATCAATATTTATCTTAGGAGAACTAGTAACCATAGGAACATGGATTTCACCAGGGATGACTTGAGCATCATTGATATTATCATCAATTGCAAACTATTTATCCAAAAAAATATTTCTCAAAACTTTCTCAGTTTCTGATATAAACTCTTCAGTCTAACCAATTATTAATTAATTGATCCTTGATTTACTCTTGAACTTATTCTTGGCTTTCATAAGGATTGATTTCATCTCATCAATATCAATTACCAGACATAAGCCAATCAAAATTTGTTCTTTTATTTAATCATTCTTACTCTTTCAATACCCTTGTTATGCCTTGCATACTCATCCCTACATTTTCCCAACAAAATGTTGGGTCCCCCTCTTTTGTTTCTCTTCTTCTCTCTGGGATCTAGGATATGGGAGGCTGCCCTCTAGTTACCCTAGTTTCACTTGGTTTTCAGACGTTGGGCTTTAGTAGTAATTCTTAGTATTATAGAGTTTGGACACTTGAAACTTAGAGACTAGTGCATTAATGATTTCCCCTAGGTCACTTGAAATATTTAATGCTCATTTCCCCAATCGCTTTATAAAAGGGCTTTATGATGCTCATTTTTAGCCACCAAGTGTTGAAATTGTCTTTGAGAGCACCTCTACAACCAAGTTCCTTAAGCATGTACATTTGGATCTCTACTTTCCAATTTGCCTATTTGGTGTGCATTTTCAAAGAATTCCTTGGCTGGTGCATGTGCTTGATACTCTAGGTTGGTTCCCCCCTCTGTTATCTCTTTAGATAATTTAGGGTTTTTGCTGTGTTTTTTGTTTTTTTTTCTAGTTTTTGTTCTTCACATTTTTGCTGTAGGGTGAATAAGTGTAATTTCTTTGGAATTCCTGGGTCTTTGAACTTAATTCAAGACCTTTTCCTTTCCCTTTTCATGTTGTAGTGATAAGTTTTATGCCCTGGTTGTAGGCGCCATGTGTTTGACCCTAGTAGGCATGCTTTCTACGTAATTTAGGGCCTTTATGCTTTTTTTTGTTCCCTAGTCACTAAATTTTTATTTCATTGCAACAATTGTCCCCCTTGTTTGATCAAGTTTTTCCCTGGGGTTGTCAAGTGGTCAATGTTTTGTACCCTAGGTTCTCTCTGACAATCATATCTATGTTCATGATTTTTCCTTCCAAATCCTACTAGACAAAACATTTATTGATTCAGTGTCTCAACTAGCCATTTGCATGTGTATTTTAGGAGTCTCATCCCCAACCACCAGTCACTTTCATCATCATAAATTCAAAAGATCCCAAAGGTAGCCATTGCACATGGTGTCACTATTGAAGACAATTATTCAATTGTGTATTTTTATTGATGTTACACATGTATATACACTTATGTAGTGATGTTACACAAATGTCTACATTCAAACCGAGCACAGTTAGTGAAGAGAATGAGTTATTTCAGTGTTGACCGAGTTCATTCGGGTATTGAAGAAGTTTAGTATTGACCGAGTCACTTGGGCATTTCAGTCATGGTCAGGCTTTCAGTGGTAGCTGAATAACAATGGTTTAATTAATTGATTATATGAGGCCAAATGAATTTTGATTTATTATTTAGAAATATATTCAAGCTGACTTGGTAGGGCTCATCATATATATATATGAAAGGTCAAGTTTGGATTGAATGTGAGAAAGAGAAAGTAAAAAGGAAAAAGAAGAAGTGTGGAATTCTGTGACATGAAGAGTGAAGGCAAAATAATATAGGATTCTGATTGATCACTCAGAGCTGCAATTGAACATCTGATCAGCAAGGATCTAATCATAATCAAAACAGAGATCTAAATCAGCAAAGTTAGTTTCTTACACATACAGGTCAATTCATTGTTACTCTCTAACAATTGTAGCAGTGATCTCAAATCTCTTAACAGAGTAGACTTAATAGTCTTTTTGTAAATCCTCTCACAAGGTAGCATTTCTATGTTGAAGTGTTGAAGACCTCTAACAAGGCCACTCTTCACAGGGTGATTAAATCCTCTAACAAGGTCACACCTAATAGCGTGTTATTGTAACCTTTAACATGGTTGGATCCTAACAGGGCTCACTTCAGAAGAGTGAAAATAGTAACTAGTTACATTGGTGGTTTTTTCAATATTGAGTTTCCACGTTAAATCTTGGTGTCACTTGTGTATAATTTATTTGTTTCATGCTTTATGTTTTTGCACTTATTAACTAAAGTATAATTGCATTGGATATTATAAAGATTTCTTTGACACCCGAGTTAAAAAAGAATGTATTAATTGATCAAGTAACAATGTTAAAGTATTTAAGACATGTAAGGGATAAAGGATTTGTTTTGGAGTAATTGATTCACCCCTCCCCTCTTAGTTACTTATCTCATTTCCAACAATTGGTATCAGAGCTTCAAGAGCTTTCAGAAAAGGTTTCAAGACCCAAGCTAAAGATCAGAGATGTCTTACAGAAGGGAGATCCCAAAGCTAAACAAAGACAACTTCCTAGCATGGCAAGAGCTGATGAAGCTATATATATCTACTATCAGAGATGCCGGTTTACAATTTTTGGAAAGCAAATATGTGGAGCCAACATGCACTATAACTATGGAAAAGATGATGGAATGAAAACTTCATAACATAATGATGATTGATATAGATTCTTCACTCAGATACTCAGAATTTGATGAAGCCAAGGACTCCCCTATAGCCTATGATATGTGGAAGAAATTACAGGAAACTCATGGAGGAGATGCAAATGTAAAGAGAGCCAAAGTAGAAAATCTAAGATGACAATTTGACCAGATGAAAATGAAAGAAGGAGAAGACATTAAAAGATACAATGAAACAATCAAGAAGGTTGTGCATGCCATTAGATCTATAGGTGGAATAATTGAAGATACAATAGTGGTTAGCAAGGTACTAAGAAATTTACTTCCTATCTATGCTATTAGAGTTTCAGCTATTCAAGAAATGAGGTGCAATAAGGACATAGCTCTGGATACATTAGTGGGAAGGCTTACAACTTTTGCACTTGACAACTTTGACAATTACTCTCCTTACTCTAGCAATCTTGTGTCTGCAATCAAAGCTAAATTAAACCTTGGTAAGAAGGATAGATACTCAAAAGGGAAGCAAATTGAAAGTGACAGTGATGATGAATCTGATGATAAAGATCTTGACATCAATGAAGCATTACTTGCAAGAAGAGCCGCAAAAGGAAAATACAAAGGAAAGATACCATTGATTTGTTTTTAATGCAATAAGGTTGGTCACATTTCTGCAAAGTATCTGAACAAAGAAGATAAAGATGAGAAAAAGTTCAACAAATTCAAGGATTTAAAGAACTACAAAAACTACAAGAATAAAGGTAAGAAGTCTTGTTATATTGCTAAAGATTCTGACAGTGATGAAGAAGAAGAAGAAATGGTTTATATTGATATTAAGGATGAGTTAGATGAGTCAGATGAAAAGACATCACTTTTCTCACACATCAATAAAAATGACACATGGATAATTGATAGTGGTTGTTCTCATCACATGACTGGTGATAAGATAAAATTCAAACATCTTGAACACTATGATGGTGGGAGTATCAGTTTTGGGAATGATGAACCTTGCCCTGTGAAAGGAAAAGGTTTCATTATTCTGACAGAAGGAATCAAATGTGACAATTCTTATTGGGTTGAAAGATTGAGGAGAAATCTACTCAGTGTAGCATAGCTGAACAACATTGTCCTCAAGGTAGAATTCATGAATGGTAAGGCCAAGCTCCTGGATGGTAAAGGGAACCTAGTCGAAACTGGTAGGAAAACAAAAGGTAATCTATTCTATCTTGATCTCACTGAAGGTTCATGCTTTATTGCACAAGTAGAAGAAAGCTAGTTAGGGTATAAAAGGTTGTGTCATGTAAATTTTGATAATCTGGTAAACTTAAGCAAGAACAAGAGAGTCAGAGGTATTCCTATTTTGAAGAAACCCGAGTTAGCAATATGCAAACAATTTCAAATTGGAAAGATAAGCAAGATAATTTTCAAAAGCAAGAATTAAAATACTGATGAAGTCTTAGAATTGGTACATACTGACCTATGTGGACCAATTGGAACAACAAGCTATAATGGAGAGAAGTATTTTATTCTTTTTGTTGATGATTATACTAGAATGATGACTGTCATGTTTCTCAGAGAGAAATTAGAAGCCTTTCAGAAATTCAAATGGTATCTTGCAAGAGTTGAAAAGGAAACATGAAAGAAACTAAAATGCCTAAGATCTGATAGAGGAGGAGAATTCATTTCTAATGAGTTCAATGAATTATGTAATGAGAGAGGAATCAAAAGATAGGTATTTTCCCCTAGTACACCACAGAAAAATGGAATAGTAGAAAGAAGAAACATATCCATTATGGATTGTGAAAGAACCCTGATGATTGAAAAGAATGTTGCTGCCAAATATTGGAAGGAGGCCATCAACACTACAATAGTCACCTTGAATTGAGTTCACTAAAGAAAGATAGTAACTAGATACCTTTTGAATTATGGTATGGCTATAAACCTAATATTCATTATTTCAAATTTTTTGGAAGTAGATTCTACATCTTGAAGGAAGCAAGAAATGAAAAAATAGATGCAAAAAGTGATGAAGGAATATTCCTAGGTTACTCATGTAAAAGCAAAGCATACAAATGTTTGAATGTTACTACTCATAAATTCATAGGCAGTGTACATGTCAATATTGATGAGTTTGTAGAAAAATGTGAAGAGAAGAGCAGTAAAGAGCCTGAAGACTATAAGAACTTTGTGTATCATGAACCTGATACTATACCTATGACTCAAGCAATGGTTATTGGACAGTAGAAGTATCAACCACTAAATATACTAGCACAAACTGTGTAGTCTAATTTGCAAAATGTGCAACCCGAGTCAAAGATAGAGGAACCTGAGTCATATATAGTGGAACCTGAGCATCAGAAAAAAGAACATGAAGAATGTTTGAGAATGACAGACCTAGTGGATCAAGTCCAGAATCTAGACTGAAGGATCCAATACTTTCAAAATATGTTAGAAGGCATCATGCAACTGAGTAAATAATTGGAGATCAGATAGAAGGTGTGATGACAAGGAAGAAACTCAAAGGTACATGTTTACTAAGTGAATTTGAACCTAGAACTGTTAAAGATGCATTGAATGATGAAAGCTAGATAGAGGCAATGCATGAAGAAATTGAGCAGATTGAGAAGAGAAAAACTTGGACTCTTGTGCCTAAGCCAAAGGAAAAAATGTGATTGGAACCAAGTGGGTTTTTAGAAATTAGATGAATGAAAATGGTAAAGTTTCTAGAAATAAGGCCAGAATAGTTTGTAAAGGATATGCTCAAGAAGAGGGTATTGATTATGGAGAAACTTTTGCTCCTATTGCAAGACTTGAAGGAGTTAGAAATATTTTGGCATATGCTACACATAAAGGATACAAAGTATATCAAATGGATGTGAAATATGCATCTCTGAATGGAATCCTAGAAGAAGAAGTCTACATTGAACAACCTAAAGGATTTATTGATCCCAGTAGAAGGAATATGGTTTGCAAGCTGCACAAAGCATTGTATGGACTGAAGCAAGCGCCCAAAGCCTAGTATGAAAGAATGCATAGCTATCTAATAAGTATTGGATTTCAGAGAACCAATGATAACATTATCCTATACATCAAAGAAGGACCTTTGAACAAATTACTATTAGCAGAGATATTTGTTGATGACATATTATTCACCGGTTATGATGACCTATGCAAATAATTCTCTGTAGCTATGAGTAAAAATTTGAGATGTCTATGTTTGGTGAGATCAAATTATTTGTTGCATTACAAGTACATCAAATGAAGGATGGTATCTACATTACTCAATCAAAATATATCAAGGAGATACTTAAGAAATTTGGTATGGAAGATTCCAAACCTGTTGGAACACCCATGTGTACTAGACAGAAATTGTCCAAGGATGATGATTCAAAAGAGGTAGATTAGACCAACTATAGATCCATGATTAGAAAATTGCAATATGTTGTTCACACCAAACCTGATATTGCATTGGGAGTTGGTATTGTTGCAATATTTTCAGCTAATCCTAGAGACAATCACCTAATGGCAATCAAAAGAATTTTGAGATATATGAAGGGTACTGAAGACTATGGTTTATGGTATAAAAAGGTGGAAACTTTGTTTTAAAGGAATTCACTAATGCTGATTGGGATGGAAGGGTCGATGACAGGAAAAAAAATAGTGGTGGAGCTTTCTTTCTTGGAAAGAGGTTAGTGTCTTGGACTAGCAAGAAACAAAATTGTATCTCTCAGTCTAGAGTAGAGGCATAATATATTGCTGCAGCAGTAAACTGTTTAAATATCATATGGATCAAGCAATTGTTGTCAAGAATGAAGGAAGAAGTAAAAGAACCAGTTCTTATCTACTATGATAAAACCAGTGTCATTAAAATTGCAAAGAATCCCGTGATGCACACCCAAACCAAGCATATAACAATAAAATATCATTTCTTGAGGGAATTGGTACAAAATAAAGAAGGATGGAATATGTGAATACCAAAGAACAAGTTGTAGACATATTCACCAAACCTTTACCTAAGGATGCATTCTTGTAGCTTAGAGAAAAGATAGGGGTGCTTCCCCTAATTGAATCTCACTAAAATATAGTTTAGTGATGCATCAACCCGAGTGACAATGAAGATCTATTAGTTGATGCAGGTACATCAGAGCACATTGTAGATGAATTAGTACATTCAGGTACTTTACAATTACAAAGTGAAATAGTATTGAGAAGATGAAATATTACAGAATAAAAGACATGAAACTTATGGAGTCTTTTGCATTTTTTGTCAAAGAGGGAGAGTTTTCTATAATAAATAAGAATAAGACAAAAGAGGAGGATTTTGATACATCACAGAAGATTATATAGTAAAGGGAGATTTTGATGTCAGAGGGAGTTTTTGGATAAGAATCAAAATGAAGCTAAGGAAATTAAAGAAAATTTTCTATTTCTCTACAATTCTTTGTATTATGACATGTTGTGTTGCCATCAATGCCAAAGAGGGAGAAATTTAAAGACAATTATTCAATTGTGTATTGTCATTGATGTTACACATGTATATACACTTATGTAGTAATGTTACACAAATGTCTACATTCAGATCGAGCATAGTTGGTGAATAGAATGAGTTATTTCAGTGTTGACTGAGTTCATTTGGGTATTGAAGAAGTTCAGTATTGACCGAGTCACTCGGGCATTTTAGTCATGGTCAAGCATTCAGTGGTAGTCGACCAACAATGATTTAATTAATTGATTATATGAGGCTGACTGAATTGTGATTTATTATTTAGAAGTATATTCAAGATGAATTGGTAGGGCTCATCATATATATATGAAAGGTAAAGCTTGGATTGAATGTGAGCAAGAGAAAGTAAAAAGGAAAAAGAAGAAGTGTGGAATTCTGTGACATGAAGAGTGAAGGCAAAATTAAATAGGATTCTGATTGATCACTCAGAGCTGCAATAGAACATCTGATCAGAAAGGATCTATTCATAATCAGAATAGAGGTCTAAATCAAAAAATTCATTTGCTTACACATATAGGTCAATTCATTGTTACTCTCTAACAATTGTAGCAGTGATCTCAAATCTCTTAACAGTCTTTTTGTAAATCCTCTCACAAGGTAGCATTTCTATGTTGAAGTGTTGAAGACCTCTAACAAGGCCACTCCTCATAGGGTGACTAAATCCTCTAACAAGTTCACACCTAATAGTGTGTTATTGTAACCTTTAATAGGGTTGGCTCCTAATAGGGTTCACTTCAGAAGAGTAAAAAATAGTAAGTAGTTACATTGGTGGTTTTTCCCATGTTGGGTTTCCACTTTAAATCTTGGTGTCACCTGTGTATATGTTATTTGTTTCATTCTTTATGTTTCTACACTTAATCACTAAAGTATAATTGCATTGGGTATTATAAAGATTGCTTTGACACTCGAGTTATAGAAGAATATCTTAATTGACCGAGTAACAGTGTTAAAGTATTTAAGACATCTAAGGGACAAAGGATTTGTTTTGGAGTAACTGATTTACCCCTCCCCTCTTAGTTACTTATCTCATTTCCAACAGTCACTCATTAATAATCATTTCCATCTTGAGCTAAGATCCCCTTAGGCCTCACCATTCTTTATGACAACAACTATAAACATCACATGAGCCTCCAGTCTCTGGCTCTCCAATATCCTTGCACAAAAATCATCACTAAATAAGAGATCACCAGTTGGTGTTCAATCTTCTCCTCCCAAGAATCAATTGTCACATTAAAGTTAATAACTTTGGTCTTTGGGTTCCAATGATGTACCATGTTTTACTATGTTTTTTTAATGATGCATTCACCTAGATCCCCATATCCCAGACCCAGACTCTATTATTTCTTACAATTTAATAATATTAATGCCATGGGTACTTACAAATCCTTGTCTCTATAGGAAAAATAACAATGGCTGCTTCCTCTTTAGTGCAAGGAGAGGAATCTGTGCTTCCCCTTTCCGAACCTTCTAGGAGAAGAATAAGGCAGCTTGAGAATTGGAAAATCTTCCCCTCACCATGATGTACAAATTGGAAGGTGTTACTTGGGCTTTAATGCTCGAATGTGCGGTCCATAATATTACAAATATAGATTTCAGAGAATGTGACCTAGGGGCCATCTAAGATAACATAAGGGGTTGAAAAAGAGCTAAAGAAGATATGAGTGTTAGCATCTCCTGGGCTCATCTACTCCATGTATCATTTTTTCCCACATCTCTTCAATACCCAAAACTTGTCTGCACCTTGGCCAACTGTTACTTAGAGGCCACACACTCTTGTACTGTCCTAGATAGAATGATAGTTTCTACATTGAATCAAAAATCCATCAATACCATCCTCCGCATCCCTTATATGAAGCAAAAAATTAGTGGTGGACAAAGTCTTTTCCTTGAAAGAATATCATGATGTGGAGCCTAGGAATAAAAGGCACCTCAAAAATAATTATCTCATCACACTGTATCAGGACACTTTGAAGATGGCCACCAATATTCCCTGGGCTGACTTCATCCCTCCCATTCAGGGAGTTATTATCATGTTGTTTCTCATGTTCTAGGAACCAAATACAAGGGAGTACTCATTGTGGATGTATTATTTTATCTTCAATGTTGTTATGGAGACAACGTACTTTGACTGCGCCCAAATTATCTCAAACAATATTAACTAGCAGTTGAAGGATGTCTGGATCTAAACTCAAAATAAATTTCTCATGACTTCCTTTGTGGTGTGGTTGACTTCCCACCGCACCAGCATCGAGGGCCTTCAACGAGTTGGGTGCATGAGAGATGCTCCAATTGAATCTCTTCCATGGGACAATTATCTTGAGTTGCAACTAGACCGGTTCCATGCAATAATATACAAAATCAATGACACTTTCATCCATAGTAGAATAATCAATCTTAATGGGGATGTCGACTTTCGACTATCGAAGGTAGCCATGGCCCTGATGGAACCATGGGGATGTTTATTCATACTATTGTGGGTCCACAACACACACCCCATTTTAGGTCCTCTGACCATGGGGATCCCCCTTCTTTTTGTTTTTTTTCCTTTCATCATGTCCACCCCTTGTAGAGATCCAGTTAGCCACTGGGAAAGATTACTAAAACCAAAGCAGATAAAGGAAGAACCCTTTTTTGGCCTTTCAACCCTTTTGGAGGACTTACGTCCTCCAAAATGCCAAAATGGCTGAAAGGCCAAAGACCTAACCTTTCGGCTCTTTTAGACTTTTAGAGGACTTAGATCCTCTGAAATGTCGAAATGGCCGAAAGGCCGAAGACCCAAACTTTTAGTGTTTTCGGCCTTTCAGGGTCCGTAACCCCAAAACCATTGACATCAGCCCGCGGGTTATAAAAGGGGTAAATTCCCTTTTTTCATTTCACTCTACATTTTTTATATGTTTGTGCTCTTACTCGCATTCCGTCTGCGCCTGCTCGTCGACCGCCTCCTCTTCCAAGCCACCTGGTTGCCCTCCCTTTGTATGATCGATCGAGGTAGGCTCTCTTCGCTCATCCTCGCCTAGTACTTTTGGGTTCCCTAGGATTAGGGTCTTTTCAGTGCCCCTAGTGCCTATCTAGCCTAGGGCACTTCATTTCGCCGCCCTTTTGGGCTTCTGTCTCTTCATGCGTCGACATGGATGTCCCTCCCTGTCGGCCCTAGGGATTTCTCATGTCATTAGGTCTAGGTATAAGGTCTCATGTTTCTGTCAGTCATGACACATACCATAGGTTTTTGGCCTCTAAAAGGCCAAAAACTAGATCTTCATCCTCGCCAAGTGCCATTTCAGATGTTTCAGCCTTTCAAACGTCTGAAAGGTCTGAAATTTTGAAAAGCCAAACAAGAAAAATCTCTGATCAAATCATCCGAGCTCCTCACCATGTCTAGATGATTTGGCATTCTTGTGAAAACCCCTCCCAGCTTGGTGTCCTAAACTTTGAAACCCCGATGGGCTTGGCCTTACCATTTCACCTATTCATACTTTCAAACGTTTCAGTCTCTGAACTAGTTTTTGGTGTCCGAAACCCCGAAAGGTCTGAAAGTGCAAAAACTTACACTTTAACTATTTTTTAGCTCTCTTTACTTGCTTTCATAGTTTGAATTGTTTTCCTATTCAATAAGCTACTGATATTTGTATTTTCTTGTAGGGATGACTAAACCAAAGACAGTATCCCCAATGAAGTTTCAATACAAGGGGAATCCTCCTAGCTCAAAGGTGGGGAACAAACATAGTGAGATAACTGATACCAACATTGGGAACATGGATTGGAATGAATTCCTGACCCAGTGCTCCCAACCGGAAAATAGATCTGAGGACTGTACCTCATTAGTCCTATTCAGGATAGTAAATGCAACAGCACACCCCATGGCTGTTACATCTTCAGAATTGATCATCACCCTAGCTCACCACTATGATTCGGACAAAAGGGTGGTAGTAAACTTAGAAGATCAGGTTGTATAGGACATCAGGCCGGATGTCATTGAGGACGTCTTTCACCTCCACAAAGGCATAGACAAGTTCTATGACTTTTATATTGAAATAGAGACCAAGTGGTTTGGCAATAGGGAGCAAACCGTAAATGAGATGATGAATAAGGAATACCTCAAGCAACCACTTCCCAAGCACAAACTGGACAAGATAGACCTCTGGAGAGGTTATATGAGAGATGATATCCAGGTAGCTATAAAAATGATAAGCAGGGTGTATGGGTTACCACAGTCCACCCAACTCAAGCACTGGATGATCTTGCTAATAGAGAGGATAAGAGAACGAAAGGCAAGATTCAACTGGGGCACTATCATTAGTGAAAATCTGGATGAGCATTTGACAACAGTGAAGCATAACCCCAAATTCTACATCACCACTTACATAATGTACCTACTAGCTGCATAGACAGATTATTCCAGCCTCACCAAGAGGGGAAGTCTAAATGATCCAAATGCATGGCCCCATCTTGTGTACCCACAGTTGGTAAAGGGGGAAAACATGCCAGAGGATTCCCCTGATTATAGAATAGTCAATGATGCATTCATATTTGCAGTCATTCGATCTATTGAGGGTGACTTTGCCAAAAGAATGTTAGAAGAAGCTGCTGCTAAGGCAAGGGCCATTGGGGCCTATTTTATCCAGTTCAGGACATTCACATACATTCAGATAGGTAGATCAACCATACAAGCAAAGAATCTACCCAGGTATCCATCTGACTGGATAATCATACTGGAGATAGCCAGGCAGCTCAAGGATGCATACGAGCACATCAAGCATAAGAAGAAGCACTGTTGGGATTTTCCCATCTCTTTGGGGCCATATACACTATAGGACATGAAGGTTTGCAAGTCCTTGGTGTTTAAATTGCATGATTGCCCCTTGCAAATTTATAAGATAGTACAAGCCCGCTTTGATCCTATAGGTACTTATAGCCATATCATCGGCAGATTCTATGTACATGAGCCACATCTGGAGGATCATTGGATAAACTGTATAGATGACGATGAGGTCAGAATCATAGATTACTGTAGAATGAACCTAGCTCTAGAAAAAGAGGTGTTGAAGGTTCTTATTTCCCTGAAGATATGGGAATGTGATTCAGAGGAAGTCTTAGAAGACATTTACACACAAGATAAGGTGTATGACTGGCCAATCATGAACGCTGAGGTAGACAAAGATGAAAATGATGACATAGACTTCAGGGCAAGGCACATGATAAAAACCACTATATCTTGGATCAAGAAGCCACACTGAATGAGTCTGATCCTGGTGAAAACATTAATGGATCCCTCCAAGAAAGTAGAGAAACAATGAGGAGAGAAGTAAAAAAATCCTAAATATAAGAAGGCTCCCCCTCAGAAGCCAAGAATGGTGTATGGTCATGAATGACCAGTTGAATATGGCTCCAATCTGAGGCCTAAGAAAACTAGAATGACAGGCTAGATTGACCCACCAGCATGATTGTCACAACCCCAATCAGGAGAAGACCCATCCACCTCTGGCCAATCTTCCCCCACCACTGAGAAGAAAACCTATAAGAGGAAGAAGAGTTTTGAATCTCCACAGTTAGAAACTATACAAGAGGAGCCTGAAGAAGAGGACGCAAGTGAGCCCTTGGTCCGGAGGACCAGGTTGTAGAAGAAGAGAGAAAATGTGACCACTAAGAAACATAGAGAGGATCCCAAAGAACAGGATGATCCTATAGATCCATTAGGACCAGATGAATTTATGCTCTCTGATTTTGAAGGACTTGAAGGCTTTTCAGTTCAGGGCCAAGATACACACACTGGGGGGCCACCACTCATAAAAATCTAGGTATCCTTCACTCCACCGCTACTCATACAAACTTAGGTAACCCTTACTCCTCCACAAGTCTAGTTCACCAATCCTCCAGTGAATGTTCCTACTCAACTGGTAAGCTCTGATTCTACTCCAAGGCTTAAAAACCAAGACAGTGGGCTAACTCAGAGTTTAGCAATAGATAGTGCAGCTGGAGGGAGTTATGTTTTCACCCCACCACCTCATATACTTACCCCACTAGTTTCCCTACCAACTCCAACACCTACTCTTGCACCAACTCCGCCCCCATCTACTACCACCATCTCCTCATCTCCCACTCTAATCATGCCAACACTTATTCCCATAACCTCAATCCCATCAACATGTGCCACTCAGGCAACCGAAGGAGTAGTAGGCACAAAAGATACATCACCTTTTTAGACCTCACTAGAGGCCATGACCGGTCTCAGGCCAGAAGTGGTAATTGATTCATCAACTGACAAAGGCCCAGAGAAGGAAAGGGAAAAGGAGGTCAGTGAAAAAGATAAGGAAGAGGAGGAAATACAAAGGGATACAAAAGGGGATAGAATGGAAGAGGGAGAAGATGTACAAGGAAAAAGAGTAGAGAAGGAATTAGAATAGGGAATAGCTCTAGGGAAACAAGGTTTGACCTCAATTCTCCATATGGCACCATATAAGCCAGTAACTACCTCTGGTAAACCTACTTGGTTTAGCAAGGAGATACAACCTTAGAAAAGAATATACACAAGTGAACTAGACTGAGAATATACAAGTATAACTATTGTGATGCAAGCCTTCCACCATACAGATGTGAGTGTGCCTGCTGAAACCATGTCATATGTGACCAAAGACCCGAAGGGTCAATGTACAACACAAATAGCTATCCCACCCTTGAGCACCTCTCAAACCACGGGTTCATTAGGAGACTATACATTCAAGGAGGTAGACTTGGGGGAACCAACCAGAGAAGGGAGCAAGACATTAGTAGCTTTGGGTCTCAAGCATGCTCTGGGGTTCATGAATAAAGATGAAGAAAACATCAAGGCTTTAACAGACTAGAATGAAGCATTTAAAGGGTTCATCCAAAATATGGTGGGTCCCATTGACCCAAATTGTTTAGAGGCTTCATTACAAGCCATGCTTGATAAAAGGGCTGGACCAGATTTGCCAACAGAATTAACCACCTCTTTCATCCAGGCAAACATCGATTGGATAAATGAATTCAAACAGTTTGGAGAGAAGGAAATCGCATCAATATTGAGGCCATACAGGACCATTTTGGTTGAGATTAATTCACTCATCAACCTGGTGAAAGATGACGGAGGTATGGATGCCGAGGTAGCTAAGTGGCAAGCAACTCTCCAGGATTTGGAGATAATTAGAAAGCAACGATTCCAAATTTTGGTGAAAATCTATGAGGGCAAATAATTGGATAAATTTGAGACTTGGATAAAAAAGATGACCAAAATAATTAAGGTCTACAAGAAACATTAGGCCCTTATAGATGAAAAGTGGGAAGAGGTAATAAAATGGATCAAAGATATAGATACCTTCTTCACAGGGGTTGGCCTCAACATCTATCAAGATGAAAGGCAACAGGCTCTACGGCCCTCCAAGGAAGTAGTCCAACAGTTTAGAGATGTTTTGGCCGGAGTCAACTCCAAGGAGGCCTTGAAGCAACTATTCTACATAAAAGATGAAATACACAGAATGTCCTAGCATGAAGAAGAGATCACGTTCTTTTCTTCTGAATTGACTATCTTCAGAGAGAAGCAAGAATGAAGGGTCACAAAGATAAAAAGAAAAGAGATCAATTTTGAGGAAGTCTAGGAGATAGTGCAAAGGCTCTGGGAAGCTCACCCAGAAGTCTTCATTAGATAAAGCTCTAGGGTTCAAATACCAGATAGATCGGGTAAGATTTTTACACTTGGTCAAAATTCATTAAGGCAGTATTTTTCGGCCTTTCGGCCTCCGAATTTTCGGCCTTTCGGCCCATACAACAAAGAGTATTTTTTGGCCTTTCAACCTACAAAGATTTCAGCCTTTTGGCCTCCTCAAAGTCTTTCAGCCTTTTGGCCCACAACAAGTCTGAACTTTTGGACCTCTGAGTTTGAAGATTTAAAGAGCACCTAGGAAATTTTGAAGACATTAAAGTTTAGGGGTAGAGGTCGGGGTCCGAAAAAGCTGGGCGTTTCCAGCGAGGTCACTTTTTCAACACCAATTTGACTCTAGATCAGATCAATGGACAAATTGAGTTCATTTTAGAGGAACTAAGGGTCTCCTATCAGTTCCCACCGTCAGAAACAACCTAGGTGAAGAATCCAAGAAGGACCACTAGAATCGAGAAGAAGACTCCCAGTTCACAGAAGGAATTCATCTTCTTTCTCTTTCTCTTCTTTGGAAGATTTTTCCCTCTTTGCATAGGTAGATGGATTGTAAATGGGTCTAAGAATCCATACAAGTTACATAGTATCATTTAACAAGTAGTTTACCTTCAGCAAATTTCTAATTTAGTTCTATTTCTTTAGTTTAGACTCTTTGATGCCCTAACTCCAAAAATCAGAGTTGTAGATCAAAACTCTATATATTGTAATCAAAAAGCAATGTAAAAGGCCTACTTTTTTAATACAATAAAGATCTACATTGGGTGTTTCATTCATGGTGTGTGAATTACTACTATCTATGTGAATTTATTGAATGTATGCTTGCATTATTCTTTATTTTCAGAGAGCCCTTTGTGTTATTGTGTTTTGAATTTGTGCTACTTTTAGTTAGAGTTTGCTGCTGTGTATCTACCTTGCTATGACAAATGTGTGGAGGAGATCATCTTTGAGCTTAATGATAAATCTGTCTTGTGGGTGCGCACATCTTGGTGGCTTCACGATTTGATATATTTTGAATATATTGCATGAGTGAATACGTCTTATCTCCAAACGCTTGCATCTTTGGAGTAGTGAATTGTGACTTGGTCTGATTTATGCTTCATGGGTTGTTCCAAATCTCTCCAGCATTTAATTTTCAAGAAAGGGTTTACGACAGTTTATGTCCTTAGGATTTCACTTTTCTCGCAATTTGCTTTATTTCTCGTTATCCTTCCCTCTTTAAAAAATGCTGTCATTAATTCTGAAAATTACCATATTGAACACACAAAATTGCATTTTATTTACAACACCCACACTTGTTAAAATGGAAAATATAAAAAAGAGAACTAACAATATTTTGCACTTTGCTGTCTTGAACATACCAGCAAAGGCCTCCTCGTGAACAATCACATTTATCTTCAACTGAGTAACCAAGAAGGTTGTGACCCAACCCCAGAGAACCTTGGGAATAACTCTGTTATTCTTTCAAGAGAGGAAATTGAATCTTGAGATCCTAGCAAGTCGGCTTGTGTTAAAACAACGCTCAACAGAAGTGGCACTAGAAGGAGGGCCTGGAGATTGAAGAGCTAGATAATATTGGATCTTTCTCCCTAGAGAGGTTCAAGCATGTTCTTAGATCATCTTTGAAAATAGGTGAGTTTCTTAAACTCACTCACCACCGAAGGGCTTGCAGTGACAAGGGTAAAGCAAAAGATAAATCTTTGCATCACCTTGCCGAAGCTCGAGATCCTCTTGGACAAAAATCACACATCGCTGCCCAATCATTGCTGCAACCATCAATCAAAATTAGAACTCGCCAAATCAACATTTGCAGCAACCTCATCCGATGGCCTTTTTTGCTAACGCAACAAGCTCACCTTTGAACTTTGTTGGGCAGCTCCATGAGTTACCTAAAAATCCAGAGAAGTTTTGTACACAATTCGTGTATGGTGAATCTAGGAAAGCGGAAGAACATATTCACGCCTTCAAGGAAATTTGAAACCGTAAAGAGATTTCCCACCAAGATGTTGTCTGTCATCTCTTCCCATATACCTTGGGATAATTTGCATACAACTGGTACCTTAATTTACCATGAGGGTCTATCTCAGCATGGAATGACTTCGAAACCAAATTCCTCAATCAGTTCAAATTGTATGTTGATCCTGTAGCGACACATCACCAGTTCATAACCACAAGGAAGGATCCTAAGGAGCCCATTGCTATGTTTAATCATCGCTTTCACAAAATACATCAAAATCTAAAAGCTCCTTACACTATACCAGATGAAGCTGTCATACAAGTTTACCTAAAGGCTTTAGACTCATTCACCTCAATCTTTCTAAGAAGGCTCCCCCCTACAGATAGAGATACAATGGAAAAGGTGTTTAATGAAGCCATCACTTTCACTTAGCGAATGGACCCACAAGAAGGAAGCTATGTAGCTGCGCCCATCCCAAGTAATCTTGCTGTCCCACACCCATTTGCAGCAAACAATCAAGCCATGGCCAACCACTTGCCCATGCATACTCCTATACTGGCACAACCATGTACAACCGTGCCTCCATCTATTACTTATCTAGGTTAGGAAGCTCATAAAATGACATTCATGGAACAGAGGGTTGTACCCCACAATGAGCCTGATGCCCTCATGGCTTTTGAGTTAGATGCAGTAAAGAATACTTTATCCCAGCTCACTAGCAAAGTTACCAGAATGAAGTTAAACCCACCCCAAAATCAAGGTGGATACCAACAAGTGTCTGCTAGTCCAAATACATACCCCCAAAATCCAAACTGGGGTTTCAATGCATATAGAAACAACAATGCACAGGAGAAACCATTTGGGTAGCAAAGGCCAAATCAGCCATGGAACACTAGACCAAATAATAGCAGCATCCCAGCAGATAATGCCAATACTTATGAGGCTTCAGAGGCCAATTTTTTTGGGGCTCCAAGTAGGCATCAGGACAATAATGGATATGTGAAAAACTCCCAAGGCCACTACACCTAGAATCTAGAGGGGGCTCCAGTACAATTCAATGCTATGGTGTTTGATTCTTATGAGTTTAGAAAGGAGGGAAGCTCAGATGCTTATACAGGAGAAGATGAATTTGTGTTCCCTTTTCAGAGAGAAAATGAACTTGAATAATTCAAGGTTCATGCCTTCTAGAATGATCAGCAAAACCCACATAACCTTCGGAGTAGAAATGAACCCCTCACCGATGGCATACCTCTAGGAAAGCAACCGACTCCACCAGATCCTCAGGATAGTAACAATTCCATACCTCCAAAGGGCTCAAATGCCATACCTCCCATGATAGGTTCATATGTTGGCTACCGAGGAATGGCCTGGTCAAATGACAAGTACAGTTCAGTAGATGAACTCAAGAAAACTAAGGTGAACATCTCTATGTTCGAATTATTACAGGGTTGCCCATCTCAAAAGGAAGCCCTTTTAAGATTCTTGGATCATTCAAGACCTGGCCCATCGACCAACAACACCAAGACACCCATGTCCAATGTAAACACATCTAAGGCATTCCCAGTAGTATTCATAGATAGGATAGAGGTCCCGCCATTCCTACTTAGTCTACGAATGTTTGGGAAGAACCTACATAACTGCCTAATCGATTGAGGAGCCTCATGCAACATTATGCCCCTATCAATTTGCCAAAAGTTGGGGATGGTGCCCCAAGTAACGAATCAAGTGGTCATACAATTGGACAAAACCAAGGTTAGAGTAATTGGTGTGCTCAAAGATGTACACAAACTAGTCATAGATCCCCAGATATAAGAATGCATTGATATACACATAGTGGACATCCCCAAAACTTATGGGATGTTACTAAGCCGAGAATGGACTAGATGCTTAAGAGGATGGCTCTCTATAGATTTCACCCAACTTTGGCTACCTTGGAGAGGTTTGAACAACCAGATCAAGATAGATGCAGAACCGAAGCTAAAGAGGATGATCACCGAATACAATGCCCTGAATGAAGTCTTGTTCACTCAAACTGATTTGGGCATTTATCAATTGGATGACATTTTCATGTTTCAAATATGAGAAGGTGAAGAGTCAGACCATAATTCTATCCAAGGTCTCCTGGACCTGAAGATTGGTGATGACATCTTCCAGAGTTTCATCAATAGCACAATAGCTAGCCTGTAGCACCTGGGTCAAGACGCAGATCCCAACATCTTATTGCTACCTGGATACTGTTGATTACATTAGGCTAGTCATTTTGAGTTTACATGCCCTAGTTCTCAAGAGGCACTATCACAAGTATTGGCTCAGATTGCGCAACCAAATGATCCACTAAAAGCATAGACAATAAAAAGAGATGTACTTAGGATAGAATATGGCAACAACATCACACCAGGTATGGACAACCAAGTCCTTGCGCACAGTCCACCTCAAGATCAAGATAGTAGGTCAGATCCGGAAGATAAAAGCCTTACCCTGAACATGCTTAGTGACTGGAGCACCTTGGATGATGGAGCATGTCCCCGTCACAAGGTAATACTGGAAGATAAAGACAATGAACTCCTCAAACCTAGGCATACTCAAAATATAGGAGAATCAACTTCTTCTGACAATGATGGAGAGAGGGGCCAAAAATCAAGGACCAAGGATTTTTCAAAAAAAGGTTCAACCAAGCCCAGCCCTACTAAACCACCTCAGATATGGAAACTATGCTTTGACGGTTCCAAATTTAAACAAGGAGTAGGTGTGGGAATCGAATTGATAAATCTGAGGGGTAAGTCTTTCTATGCTGCTTATAGATTACAGTTTCTTTGTACTAATAATGTGGCAAAATATGAAGCGCTGGTTCATGGACTCCTCCTAGCTCACGAGAAAGGAATCAAGATCTTGATGGTGGAAGGAGACTCACAATTGGTTGTCAAGTAGATCCATAGTTAGTATACTTGCAATGATAAGAGGCTCTCAGCCTACAAAAATAGGGCATGGGATCTAATCAACAACTTTGACACTTTCAACATCAAAACCATCCCGAGAAGAAAGAGTGTCGTCACTGACACATTGGCTGTCTTAGCCAGTTCATTACACCCAATGGAGAAATCCAAAATAAACAAATTCTCAATTGAACTTGTCGCAACCCTGGCTATTCTAGACAATATCACCAACTTTCAAGTCTTCCAAGATGATCAGCATATCTTAGAGTTTATCATGTGCGCTGGCGTGTTCAAAAAGTACATCATCAACAAGGAGAAAAAAAGGGAGGAAATAGTTGAACCTGAAGAACCTGATGATTATGGTGTCATAAAGCTGAAAACCAATGCCATACCCAAGGGAATGGTAGAGCTAGAGAAAATTTTTGACAATGATGAGACTACTATATGAAGGAACCCCGACGTAACACCTGATGGTAAAGAATGTGACACCTACAACCTGGGCATGGAAGATGAACTGAGAGAAGTATACATTAGAAAGGTGGGGACCAAAGAAGAAAAGGAGAGAATGGTCCAGATTCTCACTGAATATCGAGATGTCATAGCATGGAGTTACGAAGAACTGAAGATGTATGACACCTCAGTCATAGTACACAACATCCCTTTGAAACCAGATTCTAATTCCTTTAGGCAATGACAAAGACTCGTGAATCCCATGATGGAGCCCCTAATCCAAAAGGAAGTCCAAAAGCTACTCAACGCTAGGATCATCTTCCCAATATGACATTCTACATGGGTTGCAAACCTAGTCCCTGTAAGGAAGAAGACTAGAGAAATCAGGCTATGCGTAGACTTCTGGAACCTCAACAAATCCTCTCGAAAGGATAATTATCTGCTCCCATCTCTAGATGAAGTGCTGTAGAAGATTAATGGGTCTCAAATGATGTCATTCCTAGATGGCTACTCTGGGTACAATCAAGTAATGGTACAGGAAGAGGATAGGCTAAAAATGACATTCACCACTAAATGGGGAACTATTGCCTATCGGCGGATGCCTTTTGGACTGATTAATGCTGGAGCCACCTTCTAGAGAGAAATGGACATAGCATTCAAAGGGTTAGTTGGAAGGTGCATTGTCATCTACATGGATGATCTCACAGTCTACTCGAAACTAAGAGCTGACCACCTAAGTGACCTCAGAAAATGCCTTCAGAGGTGTAGAGAATTTGGGATCTCCCTCAACCCCAAGAAATGCGTGTTCGGGGTAACTGAAGGAAATCTCTTGGGGAATATCATCTCCAAAAAGGGGATATCTATTGACCCCAAAAGGGTGGAGTCAATCCTAAAATTGACACCACCTCATAGCCACAAGGAACTAAAATCTTTCTTTGGAAAGATCAACTTCGTCAGGAAATTCATTAGTGGCTTTGTGGAAATAGTGAAACCATTGAATGACATGCTCAAAAAGGATGCTTAGATTGAATGGTCTCTCCTAGCCAAGAAGTCTTTCAAAGAGATTAAGAATGCTATTACCATGACACCGGTCCTAGCCAGTCCTAACTACACCATCCCTTTCAAGGTCTACTCCTTCATGTTAGAACACTCATGCGTAGGCAATTCTCACACAGAAGAAGAATAGTGAAGATGAAAGGCCCATTGCCTTTATGAGTTTCCCTTTCAAAGATGCTAAGCTCAGATACCCAAACCTGGATAAGCAATCATTTTCTCTTGTCAAGGTGGTGAAGAAATTAAGACATTACATTTTAAGGAGTAAAGTCATCGGGATAGTCCCAGATGCAGCGGTTAAATCCCTCCTGATGCAGAATGAGCTGGGAGAACAGAGAGGAAAATAGATGGCAATTCTCTAAGAGTTTGACCTAGAAATCCAACCGATGAAATTGGTACGAGGCCAGGGCCTAAAAAAGCTGATCTTTGAGTTTGAAGAAGGTTTGGTATGCCAAACATACACCAACCAAGGCGTGATCACAGATGTATGGTACCAAGACATAGTGTATTATCTATTGCAGAATCGCTGCCCCAAAGAAATGAACAGTTCCTAGAGAAGAGCTTTGAAGATCAAAAGTAGTTCCTACATGCTGAAGAATGGACAACTCTATAAACACAATTATGAGGGTTTGTATTTAAGGTGCTTGGATAGAATGGAGGCAAAGAAAATACTAGTGGACTTTCATGACAAATATGGAATGGGACATGGATCGGTGGAGGCCACAGCTCACCAAATCCTGAGGGTAGGGTATTTTTGGTTGATGATATTTAAAGATACAGTGAACACGTGAGATCCTGCCACATATGCCAAACTAGCGTGACCTGAGAGAGAAATCTAGCAATGCCTTTACAACCAGTCTATGAGGTATGCATGTTTTCCCAATGGGGCTTAGATTTTGTTGGAGTGATTAACCCCCCTTAATCTTTAGGACATAAGTTTATCTTAACAACTACTGACTATTGCACGCGCTGGACAGAGGCGCAAGCCTTGAAGAATTGTACTACTAAGGTCGTGACCAAATTCATGGAGGAACACATCATAACTAGGTTTGGGATGCCATTCTATCTGGTATGTGACAATGCCCCCTCTTTCTCTTTAGCCTCACTCACACAATGGGCCTTAAAAAACCAGGTAATCCTCAAATTCTCTTCAAATTACTATCCGCAAGGCAATGTCATAGCCGAGTCTACAAACAAAAATATGACAACAGTGATCAAACACCTCCTGGATGACAATCCCCAGGGACTGGCACACTCAGTTGAAATATGCTTTATGGACTGATCGTGTAAGGATCAAGAATGCCCTGGGGACATCACCATACCAACTAGTCTATGGCTTGCAACCAGTCTTTCCTATGAACTTGAAGATCCCAACTCTAAGATTCATGGACCAATACGTAGGGGAGGAAGATCAGGTACAAGTCAGACTCATGAATCTCCTAAAGATAGAGGAGAAACAAACTTTGGCCCTGGAACATGTATCAAAGCATAAGGATGTAGTCAAAAGGTGGTTTGACAAGAGAGCTACCATCAAAACCTTCAGGATCTCTAACCTTGTCCTCCTATGGGATGAGGCAAAAGAAAAGCCAGGTAGCCACACATAGTTCCAAATACTGTGGATAGGCCCTTACCAAATATCAGAGATCCTGGGGTAGAACACTTTTAGGATCAGCACATTGGATAGAGAGTTGACCCCATTGCTAGTCAATGGGAAATTCCTCAAACATTACTTTGGATCCTAAGTGGGACTATTTTTCATCCCTTGTACCATAGTCACTTTTGCTTTTTTTTCCTTTTTCTTTGTTGTCCTAGCCGTCAGTCCTTTCTTCTGCTTGTGTTTGTCCTTTTATCGGGGCTTGTTTGTTGTTTTAGGTTAGTGTGTTTTGGATCCAGTCCAGGGTGTCTCACAAGAGGAGTAGAGGTATTTCTTAGTCAAGTTTCTCCAAGGATGCATGCAGCATAAGAGAACCTTCCCAAAAGACAAAGTAGTGATGATTATCATTGATAGACAAGAAGAAGTTTGAAGTTTGGTCATCCTGATAAAAAGACAAAGTAAGGTAAAAACACCAGAGGGCATTGGTTTCTAAGGTGTTTGTCAGTTGTAGCCAACCTAAGTGCATAGGTTTGGGTACCCACCGATCCCAGAACCCAAGTCTGAACTGAATGTGAAGGTAATAACGAAAGAAAGAAGAGCCCAAAAGGGAAAGCGAAAGAAACACTCACAAGAAAAGTGCCCCAAAGAGGTCACGAGTGAAAGATCCAGACAACACCGCCTAATCGTTACTCGGATCATAAAAAAAAAAGGGGGAAGAGAGAAAGAAAGAAAAGAAGTTATGAACCTGAATGCATGAAACACACTGAGCGTCCAAGGCTTGATACATCTCCAAGCAAGCAAAAGGAACAAACTGGTTTTCCATAAGATGAAGCTCTCACAAAGAAGGTTATAGCCTATCAGGAAAAACAAACTTGGGTGATTGTGACAACCTCTACCGAGGCTATGAACGCCCAGCTGGCAGTAGAGAAAGGTTATACTTGGGACTCGGGTAAAACTTTGTCAGGGCTATGAATGGCTGACTAGAAACAAAGCTCTTTCCAGGAAGCCATGGTTTATTTGGAAAAAGTTGGGTATAATTGGCAAATGCCTTGGTTATCACAACCAAAGGTCAAGGAATGGACACACATGAACACACATAGTGAAACTAATGGAAGAACCTCTGATTGGAGGTCATTGAAGAATCATTGACTCCATCGCCTCTTGGTTCGGTTCTACTGCAAAGCTACTTTCTGAAAGAGTACTAGTGATAATGAAATGCCTTAGTCATTCCTCCTTTTGTCAGGGCTATTTTTTGTGGGTCCACAACACACACCCCATTTTAGGTCCTCTGACCATGGGACCCCCCTTCTTTTTGGTTTTTTTCCTTTTGTCATGTTTTCCCCTCATAGAGATCCAATCAGCCACCCGGAAAGATTACTGAAACCAAAGCAGATAAAGGAAGAACCCTTTTTTGGCCTTTTGGCCCTTTCAGCTTTTTGGAGAACTTAGGTCCTCCAAAATGCCAAAATGGCCAAAAGGTCGAAGACCCAACCTTTCATCTCTTTCAGAATTTCAGAGGACTTAGATCCTTCGAAATGCCGAAATAGCCGAAAGGCCAAAGACCTGACCTTTCAGTGTTTTCGGCCATTCAGGGTCCGAAACCCTGAAACTGCTGACGTCAGCTCACGGGTTATAAAAGGGGTAACTTCCCTTTTTTCATTTCACTCTGCATTTTTTATGTGTTTGTGCTCTTTCTCGCATTCTGTTTGTGCCTCCTCATCAACCGCCTCATCTTCCAAGTCACCTGGTTGCCCTCCCTTTGTATGATCGATTGAGGTAGGCTCTCTTTGCTCATACTCACTTAGTGCTTTTAGGTTCCCTAGGATTAGGGTATTTTTGGTGCCCCTAGTGCCTGTCCAGCCTAGGGCACTTCATTTCACCGCCCTTTTGGGCTTCTGTGTCTTCGTGTGTCAATAGGGACGTCCCTCCCTGCCGGACCTAGGGTTTTCTCGTGCCATTAGGTCTAGGTTTAGGGTCTTGTGTTTCTATCAGTTGCGATGCCTACCATAGGTTTTCAGCCTCCAAAAGGCTGAAAGCTAGATCTTCATCCTCGCCAAGTTCCATTTTGAATGTTTCAGCCTTTTGAACATCCGGAAGGTCTGAAAGTTTGAAAAGACAAACAAGAAAAACCTCTGATCAAATCATTCGGGCTCCTCACTATGTTCGGATGATTCGGCATTCCTAAGAAAAACCCTCCCAGTTTAGTTTCCTAAACTCTGAAACCCCAATGGGCTTGGCCTTACCATTTCGCCTGTTCGCACTTTCAGACTTTTTGGTCTCCGAACTAGTTTTCGATGTCTGAAACCCCGAAAGGTCTGAAAGTGCAAAAACTTACACTTTAACTATTTTTTAGCTCTCTTTACTTTCATATTTTAAATTGTTTTCTTGTTCAATAAGCTACTGATATTTGTCTTTTCTTGCAGGAATGACTGAACCAAAGAAAGTATCCCCAATGAAGTTTCAATACAAGGGGAATCCACCTAGCTCAAAGGAGGGGAACAAACACAGCGAGATAACTGATACCAACATCAAAAACATGGATTGGAATGAATTCCTGACCCAGTGCTCCCAATTGGAAAAAAGATCTGAGGACTGTACCTCATTAGTCCTATCTGGGCTAGTAAATGCAGCAGCACACCCCGTGGCTGTTACATCTTCAGAATTGATCATCACCCTAGCTCACCACTATGATTCAAACAAAAGGGTGGTAGTAAACTCAGAAGATCAGGTTGTATTGGACATTAGGCTAGATTTCATTGAGGATTTCTTTCACCTCCACAAAGGCATAGACAAGTTCTATGACTTTTATATTGAAAAGGGGACCAAGTGGTTTGGCAATAGGGAGACAACTGTAAATTAGATGATGAATAACGAATAACTCAAGAAACCACTTCCCAAGAACAAACTGGACAAGATAGACCTCTGGAGAGGTTATATGAGAGATGATATCCAGGAAGCTATAATAATGATAAGAAGGGTGTATTGGTTACTGTTGTCACTAAGGTTTGCACCCTTGCTGAAAGCTTCTCTAACAGCAACCTAGTGAAACATGGAATCAACCTCCAAGCTGTGGGACTTGAACTACGAGGTTGAATCTCTGGAGAAGGTCGGCTTCCTCTACTATCAGG
>MU227768.1:66900-91648 GCA_018584345.1 Thuja plicata
TTGTTGCATCTTCTTCTATGCACTCATAGTGGACATTTGTATTGGGGATTGTAGGTGTATACAATTTCCTAACCCCTTCCATGAAACCTTCTGGATCAATGTATCTATAAGGGGTTGCCCCCATCCTATATTCCAACCATTGACCTACTGCATCAATGGCACCCTTGCCAATTGTGAAATTAGAAATCTTAAACTGCCTAGGGGTTATAGTCCCCTTCTTGTGTGGTGCAAAGTGCTCATTATCTGTTAACAACAACTGCCATATGAATTCCATTGTAGCCACTCTTGTAGGCACATAGTATGGTAATAAATGAGGTGGGTGAATACACCCATATACCCTGATGACTGTGTAATTTTCTTCCATAAATAAGTCACCCCAATTATGCTTTCCAGGCCAGTTATCTATATAATCACAGGGCCTAAGCAGTTGTATAACCTTTAATGGGATTCTCATTCTGCTTGTTCCCAAAATTTGCACTATTGGATACACAAGCCAATTCTAAAAGGCACAGTAGTCGCACTCCCTAGAAGTGTAATTCCAAACCCTCACCCAAAATTGGATAGGATTTGGTGCTGATTGGTAGAATCTCTGAGGAGTTAAATTATTAACATCCATGATGAAAAAATTGAAATACAAAAGGAGATTCATAAGAACTGAGTAATGCAAAAATTTGGGCTCCTTCTCCTTTGGGTTCTTCATTCTCTTCTGGGTTGCAATGAAACCCTCATGCATTTCATCTATGATGTGCTGAATATAGTCATAACTAGTGTTAGAGTGGACCTCTTGTAGGTCCAACACCATCATCAAAATCCCTGCATCAATCTTCTCTGCATCACCATCTATCCCCAACACTCTACACAGGGCATATGCAACATAATTGATATAAAAGTGTAGATCCTTATAATAATATGGGCTGTCCTCAGACATAGGATCTAAATACTTTTTCACTTCTTTCAGCATATGTTTTAGCAATTGGTTTCTAGCAATCCCAGGCTTCAAAGTATACCTCTATTTTTGCTTTGTCATGTCAATTTTGGTAGACATGGTGCTGAATAAGCCGAAGGCTTGCATGAATGAATTTCTATTCAAAATTAATAGGACAGTGCCATAATCCCTCCTGATGGTCTTAGACAAAACATCATAGTGATTGGCTAGGTCTAAGAACAAGTCTACATCCAAGAAGACATCAGGAACAAGTAACCTGGCTAAACCATAGGTCCAAGGGTTTGATACTGGGATGGGCTTATCAGAATTCTTATAAAAATAATTGAAGAGGGAAAAACCTACTGTTCCTGGAGTCACAACATCTCGAATATATTTATACTCATCAATGAGGACATTAGCATTAGCCTTCTTGTTTTGTGTTGAACCAGGCAGGAGACGGAGGAATTCATCAGAAAAACTCGCCTTCCCCTTTTTCTCTTCCTCACTTCCTCCACTTGTTGAAGCAACATTAACAACCCCACTCATACTTGCAATACCTTGAATCTCCTACTCCTTACTAATACTAAAGAAAATTAATCTCTGAGATTGGCTGACCATCTTGTGCACAATTTTCTGAAACTCGGAACCTTTTGATCAACTCTGAAAATACTGCAAACTGAGCAAAATACCTTTTCTCTCTAAAAAATTAACACTTTGGGCTCTGAAATCTGAAAGCATGCTGAATGAAAATGAATGCACCATCAAATCCTTATAGCCATCATTCAAAGTATGCAGCTCATAATTTGGAAACATCAGTTCTGTCTTTAATTCGACATACTGTGAACTTGAATGAAAACCTAGCCGTAGTTCCATGAGCTTGACAAGAAATCAAATTTTTAAAAGTGAATCCTCGAAAAAACCTTACAACATTCAAAAGAGCTGACATGTCACACTATGATTCACTAACTATCTCACATCTCAGCTACCCTTTTTGCACAATAATCAAAATACAAGCCTCCGATTGGCTATCGAATGATTCATGCTGTCACATCAAAAATTGCTGCCATTTTTAGATTTTAGGATCAGGCGACTGTGCGAATGCATATAATCTCTTTGTCGTGGACCTCAGTCACTAACCCATAGTTTATCTTGAGACATCGCGACAATACACTTTCTTTCCTTTGGCTAACCCAAGTCACCATCTGGTGATCACGCGACCCTGCAGAAATCATAGTCTCGCATAGTTAACACTAACTCATAATCTTTTCTGAGACCTTGTGACTAACCATTGCCTTTAACCATTTAAGGTTATCTCCTAGTCGCCAAGCATTTTCATTTCATTTCAAGACTATGCGACAATCCAAGTCGCCTGATCGCAGAATACAAAATCTGAGTATTAAATTTTATCATGACAGGTTATATGTGCCCCTTTTCTCATCTAATGACTGTGTGACAAACCTTAATCGCCAAGTCGGGAGGACTTTTCCCCTCAGGCACTTTTATTCTGAGACATCACGACCACCGTTAGATCCTCTGATCTCTTTATCCGATGGCCGTCGCTTAATCGCCAAATATTCTTATATACCCTTAAATCTTTCCCAGACATCGCGACGAAAGGAAAAGCACTTAGTCTCATTGTCGCTGATTCAATTTTCTCCTTCTGGCGACCATGCGATAAACCTTTAATATCCACTCACCTTATGACACATGTCACAAAGTCACTTGTTGACATACTACATAATGGAAAACTGAGTCATCACTTTGTCTTTGGCGACAACCCGACTATGGTTTTCGCTAAACCTCAAACGGTCAGTCGCGAAGTCTTGGTCAAAATCTCTTAACCGCCGTTCCTTCTCGAGACTACGCGACTGAAGGCTTTGCCTAACTTTTAAAATTGGCTCCTCTTAGTAATAACATGACATGAAGAAATCGTAAAGTCTGAAGATATTTTAATATCTGTTGAGAATTTCTCGCGATTACCCGACTAATTAGTGGGTCCCCTCTGCATAATGCTTTATTACCAAGTTATCTTGCGACCACACGACATGAAGAAATTGCAGAGTCTCGTAATGCCAAAGGAATATACTAAATTTGAACAAGACCATGCGACAAAAGCAAATTTCCAAGTCGGGAAGGATAATGAAATATTCATTTGGAGTAGCGTGACAAAGCGATATGATTAAAACACATGACTTAAGTGGACTAAAAAAGCAACAGCAAAACAAAAGCGACATGACTTAGGGTTTGTTTTTCAACTTTTAGCACTTGGAAGGCTAAGGGTTTTCAGGGTTTTTTGCAAATTGAGACAGGTTAAGACTTGAAAACCTGAAAACTTGACACAGGCAAAGAAAAAAGGAACGAGAGATAGCTGATTAAAAACACCAGATCATAGAGAAAAGAACAGGGAACCAGGAAAACTACCAAAACAAGAAATACAACCAACATTAGGAGTTGTACATTACAATGCAGTAGTATAGTGACCTGGTTAAGGGTCAAACCCTGTTAGGAGTCTTTTACAATAACCCTGTTAGGGGTGGAGGACTCACTGTCCAAGTGGTGAAGGCTACAACCTTCTGGTTATTTGATACACACTGTATCAACAAGATGAACTGCTGTTTGTGACACTGCTTATCTGATTAGTTCCTTTTATGCGTCGATGGTTTAACCTCTTGTAAAGAAATATAACAATCTAATCTGTATTATAAATGCTTCAACATAAACATCTATATTATCAACATATGATAAATATTCCTCTACTGTATCAACACTCTACTCTGCTTGTCAATCTCTGGCTTTTGCAACTCTTCTTATCACAAATGACCTTCTATAAGTACATACACCAAGTATGAGATCATGGGATCTGTAGGAAGACTCTTTTTAACATCCTTGTCAGCTCTACTAAGTGGGCAAGAATAATTACAACCATGCAAGTACTAACTAAATAGACGCGTCGCTTCACTAAGTCAGCTTCACCAAATTAATCATAACTTTGCAATCTTCTTGAAATATGTTTGGCACGTTTAGATTAATATCAAAAACTTATAACTCATCATTAATATACACACATATATCCTAAAGATAGGTGCAACTTGATCAACACATTACATACGTCGGCCTTAAACTGTTATTCTTCCAGAACTGTAACCGTCAATAACAGAATTACATATCTTTACTGAAACTTCATATCTGGGTTTGCGTGTATGAACATAGCATAGTAAACATGTCAACAACATGTATCTATCCACACTGGTCTTCATGTCATAATATTGATAAGTACACATAGAAGTATTACTATGTATTATATGTTGTCATCAATGAAAAACATACAATCAATCAACTGTTCATAATCAAATCTCCAACATCATTGTCTCCTATTTTTTGTTTGTATATAGTTCCCCAGGGTCCCAGGGTCCTGGATCCTGAAAAGTGTACATGATTTCTATTCTCATTCCTTAATTATTTATTTATTTGAGTCGTCTAAGTTGACATCTCTGTTAAGGATGACTGACCTCCACCCAGGTGCACGGTTAACCATGTAGTGTTAGGTATTTGACAAGAGAAATTATGACAAAGATTAGACACATGATATGGGTCATCGATAGATGTTTTCCTCACTGACAAGGATGCCAACTCAACATTTAAAGCTCAAGGTATAGAAAACCAATTTTTAGGTAGTGTACCAACATAGCATTAATTAAGCAAGTGAATCTTGACCTGGAAGTTCTGACAATATTATCTTGTATACATGGATATGCCCCTCGAGAATCGGATCCCCAATTTCCCCTTTGTTATTCCCATCTTTCCCGCCTCTTTCTTTCCTTTTCAAGATTGTAATTTTATATATTGTACATCCCTATGAATATGCACTTTCATGTGGATATGTGTAAAATGGTGTGAATAGTGTAAAGTATTGTAAAGGAGGGATGTATAGTTATAAAAATGACTATATATACTTGATCTCAAGGCTATTTTGTGGGTTGGAAAAATTGATGATTTTTGAGGCCATAGCAATTATAGATAGTGATAGTTATAGATAGGTTGTTAGGGTGGCCTTCACCTTGAAATTTTTTTCTAGTAAAGATGTTCATGCTCTCTCAGATTTGTATTGTAAGCTTGGAACAATGCTCGTTGGATGTTTATACTGATAATGGAATGAAAGACTTATGAGTTTCTCTCCATCTCTTTGGTGTCTTTGTCCTGGTTGTTGGTAAAATTGTATCATTTGTTTATGATTTTTTCCTTTTCTCAAGAATAGATTATATTCTATAAAAAATGAATTTTGCACATTTTATGTATTTGTGGTTGATTATTTGTTTCAAGTTTGATCTATTTGCATAACTGATGAAGACTTAAGTTGTGTATTAGTTTGATGCTGAACTGATGATAGGTTTATCAGTTATGATGTTTTCATTGATGTCAACTTGGGTTTTTGGTTGACAGTATATCTGTTACACTGATGTGTGTTCAAGAGGTCAAATCTAGAGTTGTAGAGAGCATTGGAGTGTGTGATCATACAGGAAGACTAAGTGATGTCTCTAGATTCTATATCTATGACTGCAAAGATTTATCTTATGTTTTGCATAAGTTATGATTGATTAAAGGTTGATAGGTTAACAGGAAGAACAAGATGTAGCCAGGGAGAATGATTTTCTTATTTTGTCAATACTGTTTGGATTCATATGTTGTGGTCATAATTTGTGTATCTTGGATATGTCATGAGGTTGTGGTTGTGAATGCATCATATTTTGATGATTGGAAGACAAAGTTTCAAGTGACAGAAGGTTATTCAGCAAAGAGTTAACGGTGTTCTTTAGAACAGTTAGTTAGATCCTTGACCGATGATGATGCACCGTGTTGCGATGAGTGTTTATGTGTTGAAGGGATCGTGGTGATGTTGTTGATTGATGTGGATTGATGAGTTGGGATATTTGTGATCGTTTATGAATCATATTTATTGGAGGTTGTGCAAGAACATTGAAGAATCTATTTTGGCTTGAATTTTCTTTGTCAAATCGATGTGTGATGAATTTAGAAGGCTGACCTGAGTTTGTTAGAAAGTGTTCTAGATTTGTAACATGTTTTAGGGCTTTCTCATTGAGTAGGAAATATAGTAAAACATTTTGTAAGGTGTTTAATTTCCCCAATGAACTAGTATTGTATAAATATGTAAAATGATAAAATATATAAGTGTAGATGATGGTTGCAGAGGTATGATGGAGAAAAGGAAGAAAAGAGAAGTGTGTCTATATGTGTAGCATATATTTATCTTGAAGTGGACCATTATTAGCAAAGGAAGTGATATTTTCTAAGATCATTTACTTGTTGATTCATAAAAAAATCATCAGGCTAAATCCCTTAACTGGGTAGATCCTAACATGTATAAACTGTAAATCCTTTAACAAGGTGAATCTTTAATTAGGGTTTGAAATCCTTTAACTAGGTTTCTCCTAACAGGGTAAAGTTCCTAACGGGGCTAGATGTAATCTCTTGACCGTGTGACTCCTAATAGGGTCTTGCTATTAACTGAGCATTATTGTAAGATTTTAACAGTGTTAAGATCTTAACTGGGTGTACTTTAGAAGAGTCCAAATTTTAGTGAGTTCCATCCCCACACATGGTTTTTCCCATTTGGGCTTCCACGAGAAAAAATTTGGTGTTATTGTGTTGTATGATTGTGGATATTTGTTTTTGTTGATTATTTTTTCATGCAATAAATATTTTTCTGATGCAAGTGGTTGAATGGTTAATGAAAAGTTAGAATTGTTATATTACTGATTCACCCCCCTCTCAGTAATATTGGACCTGAGAATACTAACAATTGGTATCAAAGCTTTGGTCCTCTTTGTGGTAAGACTAACAACTCGAGGAAAAGATAAAATGATGAGGAAGGAACCTCCCCAGTTCTCTAAGGAAAACTACCTGGTATGGTGTGATAGAATGAAGTTATACCTAAAGGGCATCAGACCACAATATTGGATGCATGTCACAAACATGTATATCATACCTATTGGAACTCTAACTGCAGATGAACTAAAGGAATGATAGGAAGATACTCAAGCAAATGAATCCATTGTAAGTACCCTATATGATATTGAATATGTTGATGTCCGTGAACTAGAGACTACCTATGATGTTTGGGAAAAGTTGAAACTTATCTATGGTGGAGATATTCATGTGAAGAAAGCTAAGGAAGTTAGTCTTAGAGGAAAATATGATGACATGGAGATGGTAGAAGGAGATAATATTGCACAATATGGCCTTAGAATAAAAGAAGTGGTTAGTGTTATCAAAGGTGCTGGTGGAACAATTGAGGAAGATATTGTGGTAAGTAAAATTTTAAGAACTTTATTGACTTCTTATACCATTAGAGTATCTACTATAAATAAGTTAAGAACATTTGATAATGTTATTATAGATGGACTGATCGGTAAGCTAACTGCATTTCACTTGAATAACTATGATAAAAATATTCCAAGAGTTGAGGCCGCTTTCAAAGCATCAATATCTAATGTACTGGTAAGGAAAGGTAAGGAAACGAGTCATGATATTGATCACATGTCAAGTTATGTTAGGGAACTTGAAGCTATCTTGTAAGAAGAAAGGAAACAAGGAGAGCTTGAAGCTCTACTAGATAAGAGATTTCATAGAGGGACAAGTAAGTACAAAGGTAAATTTCCACTAAAATATTTCTCTTGTAATAAGATTGGACATATTGCTGCTAGATGTCCTAATGGTGAACAAAATTATACATTCTAAAGATTTAAGATAAAAGAGAAGAAACAATTCTTTCTTGCATTGGATGAAGGTGTTACCAATGAAGAATTAGGAGATAATGAGGAGGAGGAGTTTGTGTTTGTTACAGTCAAAGAAGATCCATTTGAAGAAGAAAATGCACTAGTTTCTTATATGAGACATAATGATGAATTAAATATTGACAACGGGTGCTCACATCACATGACCGGTGATAAGAGTAAGTTCATTAAACTTGACAAGTTTGATGGTGGTGTGGTAAGATTTTGTAATATTACACCTTGTTTGGTTAAAGGTAAAGGCACTTTTTCTTTGAATGGAAAGAGTAAGAGTGATGATGTCTAGTATGTGGATGGTCTAATGCATAATTTTTTGAGTGTGGGTCAATTAAATGATAAAGGTTATAGATTGGAATTCAAAGGGGCATGCAAAATTATTGGAAGATCTGGTGATGAGATTGCTACTGGTAGGCAAGCTAGAGGTAATTTATACCATCTGAATACTACTATGAATAGTTGTTTGGTTGCAAAAGTTAAAGATAGTTTGGTCATGGAATAGAAGGTTTTTCCATGTAAACTTTGATAGTTTGATCAAAGTAAGAAATAATAATGCAGTTAGAAGATTGCCTCAATTAGTCAAATGAGTCACCAGGATGTGTAAAGAATGTTAGTTGGGCAAGTTAACTAGTTCTACTTTCAAGAGAAATTTATTTTCGTCAGAGAGGATACTTGATTTGGTGCATATTGATCTTTGTGTACCTATGAAGAAGAATACTTATCAAGGTGAAAGATATTTCATATTGTTTATTGATGACTATTATAGAATGATATGGGGGACTTTTCTGAAGGAGAAGTCAGATGAATTTCATAATTCAAAGCATTAGATGAGAAGGAATAAGGTAAGAGTTTGTAATTTTTAAGATCTGACAGAGGTGGTGAGTTTACTTCTGCAAAATTTGTTAAGTATTGTGAAGACAATGGAATCAAGAGAAAAATGTCCACACCAATGAATCCAAAACATAAAAGTTTTGTAGAGAGAAGGAGCATAACCATTGTGGATGTTGCAAGGACTATGTTGATTCAAGGAGATGTACCAAAGATGCATTGGAAAGAAGCAATCAAAAATATTATTTATACGCTGAACCAGGTGCAAGTAAATAAAGGAACATATAACACACCCAATGAGCTATGGTATGGTCACTCACCTAATGTTATGTATTTTAAAGTATTTGGCAGTATATGTTACATTAAGAGGTATGATGCCACTGTAAATTTTGATCCCAAGAGTGATGAAGGTATATTTTTGGATTACTTACTAGAAGTAAATTATATAAGTGTTTCAATAAAACATCTAACACGATGATTGAGAGAGAAAATGTGAAGGTGGGTGAATACCTTGACAAATTTGGTGATGCAAGTAGGAAAGTGAGTGAAGATGATCGGGAGATTCATAAGTATGATACATTGGCACTTGTTCCTAGACCTTAAGACCAAAATGTGATCGGTACCAAATGGGTTTTCAGGAATAAACTGAATGAAGATGGATATGTAATCATAAAGAAGGCAAGGATTGTGTGTAAGGGTTATGCTCAAGAATAAGGACTAGACTATTGTGAGAATTTTTCTCTAGTAGAAAGACTTGAAGGGGTAAGAATTCTACTTTCTTATGCTACTTATAATAAGTTCAAAGTATTTCAAATGGATGTCAAGTCAGATTTCTTGAATGAAATTCTTGAGGAAGAAGTTTACATAGAAAAACCATATGGTTTTGCATTGATAAAAGAGAAGGACAAGGTATGCAAGTTACAAAAGGCATTATATGGACTGAAACAAGCTCCAAGGGCATGGTATGAAAGGTTACATTCAAATCTTATTCAAATTGGTTTTGATAGAACAAGTGATGATAGTTGCGTACCTTAAAGTTGAAGGAGGTAAATTGTTGTTAGCCAAAGTTTTTGTTGATGACATAATCTTTAGAGGTAATGATGAGATGAGTCTATCTTTTGTTGAAGAGATGAAGAAGGAATTTGAGATGTCAATGATTGGGGAGATCAAATTATTTATTGGATTAAAATTTTCACAACTTAAGAATGACATATATATTAGTCAATCCAAATATGTGAAAGAAGTACTAAAGACCTTTGGTATGGATGACTCCAAACCAATTGGAACCCCAATGGTAACTGAATGTAAAGTATTTAAAGATGATGAATCTGATGTAGTTGATGCTACTTTGGAAAAATCTATGATCGGTAAGTTGCAATATGTTGTTCATAGCAGACCATGTATTGCTCAAGTAGTTGTTATAGTGGCTATATTTCAATAAAATACTAAGGAATCTCATATGCTTGCAGTGGAGAGGATATTTAGATAACTGAAAGCGATAGATGACTACAGTTTGTGGTATGCTCATGATGGTATTTTTTCTTTGAGTGTGTTTACTAAAGTTAATTGGGCCGTAATGTTGATGATAGAAAGAGTACAAGTGGTGTGCATTCTTTCTAGGGGAAAGGATTGTGTTGTGTACAAGAAAGAAAAAGAATTATATCTCACAATCCATAGTAGAGGAAAAGTATATAGAAGTAGCTATAAATTGCACACAGATTGCATGGATGAAGTAGATTATTGAAGGCATAAAGGAAAAGGTGACTAAACCGATGACTATATTTTGTGATAACACAAGTGAAATTAAAATTTCCAAGAATCAAGTGATACATTACAAGAATAAGAATTGAAATTAAGTATCATTTTCTGAGAGAGAAAGTTTAGCAGAAAGAGGTGAAGTTGGAATATGTACAACAAAGGAGTAGAGAGAAGATATATTCACCAAGCCAGTACCTAAGGATACTTTTGAGTACCTTAGAGGTAAGCTAGGGGATATTCCCCTACCTAATCATAACTAAGATGTTGTAGGTGCATCAATCCAGTGAATTTATTACCATTTCTTTCATTGTGGATTGATAATCAGGGACCACTTCTTAGGGGGAGCAGATGGATAGAGAAGAAAGATAGTTGTAGAAGATGAAGTATTGGGCTTATTGTTCCTTTGGAATTGTTGTCAAAGGGGGATATGAAAAAGAGATGAATAAGAGGAAAATGAGTAAAGGGGGGATGAATAAGAGAGAACCTAAGATCAAGATCAGAGAATAGAAAAGATGAATCAGCTAAGGGGGAGCAATTTTTTTTTATATCTAGAGAAGCTAGATGATTACTTTGTATTGTTGGTGTTGCCATCAATGCTAAAGGGGGAGATTGTTGGCATAACTGATGAAGAGTTAATTTGAGCATGAGTTCTATGTAGAACTGATGATAGGTTGATCAGTTATGATGTTGTCATTGATGTCAACTTAGTGTTTTTTGGTTGAAAATATATTTTTTGTGTTGATGTGTATTCAAGAGGTCAAATCCAAAGTTGTAGAGAGCATTGAGTGTTATGATTGATTGAAGATTGACAGGTTAACATGAAGAACAAGATGTGGTTAGTAAGAATGATTTGATGATTTTTTCAATAGTGTTTGGATTCAAATGTTGTGGTCATAATATGTGTAGCTTGGATATGTCATGAGGCTGTGGTTGTGACCGCATCATGTTTTGATGGTAAGAAGACAAAATTAAAGTGACATAAGGTTGTTCAACAAAGAATTAAAGGCGTTCTTTAGAATAGACAATCAAATCCTTGACCGGTGATGATGCACCATGTTGTGATGAGTGTTTATGTGTTTGAGGGATTGTGCTGATGTTGCTAAGTGACATGGATTGATAAGTTGGATTTTTTGTGATAATTTATAAATCAGATTTATGAGAGATTGTGCAAGAACATTGAAGAATGTATTTTGGTTTGAATTTTCTTTGTCAAATTGATGTGCAATAAATTTAAAAGGCCGACCTGAGTTTGTTATATTTTTTTGTAGATTTGTAACATGTTGTAGGGATTTCTCATTGAGTGAGAAAGATTGTAATTTTTTTGTAAGGTGGTTAATTTACCTAATGAACCAGTATTGTATAAATATGTAAAATGATGAAAAATAAAAGTGTAGATTGTGGATGCAAAGGTATGATTGAGAAAGGGAAGAAAAGAGAAGCGTGTCTGCATGTGTAGTAGAGATTGAGCTTGAATTGGATCTATATTAGAAAATGATGTTTAATTTTCTCAGATCATTTACTTGTTGATTCCTAACAGCTTCATCAAGCTAAATTCCTTAACCAGGTAGATCCTAATAGGTCTGAATTTTAAATCCTTTAATATGGCGACTCTTTAATTAGGCTTTTAAATCCTTTAACTAGGTTACTCCTAATAGGGTAAATCTCCTAACATGGCTAGAGGTAAATCCCTTAACCAGGTGACTCCTAACAGGGTGTTTCTCTTAATCAGGCATTATTATAAGCTTTTAATAGGGCTACACTCTTAACCAGATGTACTTTAGAAGAGTGTATATTTTAGTTGGTGCCATACCCACATGTGGTTTTTCCTTGTTAGGTTTTGACGAGAAAAGCTTTGGTGTTATTGTGTTGCATGATTGTGGATGTTTGTTCTTGTTGCTTATTTTTCATGCAATGAATGTTTATTGGTGCAAGTGGTTGAATGGTTTATGAAAATTTGGAATTGTTAGATTATTGATTCACCCCCCTCTCAGTAATCTTGGACATGATAATACTAACAATTGGTATCAGAGATTTGGCCCTCTTTATGGTAATCTTAATGTGGCTCTTTGGAAAAGTGATGTGTCAAAAAGCCTAATTAACCAGTAGGTCCCTATGAAGATACCAATCTCATAGCCCAACCCATCTTTCCCAAAGTCATCATGATTTGACTACTAGGAGCTTGGGGATTGGGGAACTTGTTCCCCAATACTCTCTTTTAGACAAAGTTGGTCGGTACTCTGGTACCCGATGATACCTCATTCTCTGTTGTGTAGCTCTACACAAGAGTCACATAAATATAAGTTGGTGCTAGAAGGAGGGAAATCAAGCTTCGACCATACACCTATGGCTCTTCCCCTAGTCATCCTCATCACCAAGAACTCCATCATATAGGATAATTTCCCTCGATTAGATTTGAAAGGATTCTTAGGAGCACACCAGAACTTGGAGAACTTGTAGATCTAGGACCCTTGGTCTAAGCTAAGAAGACCTCTAAAAAGAGCAAGGCTTCAAAATTTGGTTTGAAGCACACTACCCAGAATACCTATGCACTAAAACCTAGTGTGGGAATCATTTTAAGCCAAGCTAAGTTCATCCTCATTCCACCTCTGATGGCTGCCTAATTCAACCAAAACGCTCCTTTAGGGTTAATACCAGGCGAGATTCATGACCTCCCATAGAACTTCAAGAGGATCTATGGTGTAGGGGAAACTAATACTAAAGGTCACCATGAGATGTATAAGGTGTTTATGTCATTTAAATTTAATTATATGATGTATTGATTCATTTTGAATCTAATTGTAAAGGTGTTGACAAGAAATGTAAGCATGTGCACAATATTGCTCAAGTTGTCAAATAGGTCATGTTTAGGTCTACATGGTCAAATTTGTGTAAAAGGACCATGGAAGGATAATGAATTATAAAAGGTATTAAATATTATATTTTTACATTTCTAGAGAGGTTTGACAAAGTTTTAAATTCATTTTGTCAAAAGTGTAAAAGTTGCATAAAAGTTATAAAATGCAACATTGAGAAAGTTGCTAACATTGTAAAAAATGATGTAAAAAGGTAGATGGTTGGTCTATAAGGTGGTAATGAGGTTAAAAAATTCCAAGTATCTTAAATATGTTTTATTTTTTGATAAAATAAGAATAGACAAGGAGGAGAACATTTTGGGACAATTGGGTGTGTTTGAATCTTGCATTTTGATTAGTTTCTTGTGGTAAGTTGATGATTCTAGGCCTTGTGTGGCCATGTACGACCTAGAAAACCTATAATATAGTAATGGATAGATATATGGATGAATCCTCTTTCTCATTATTTTGTTTTTGGGTCAATTTTGTAAATAAATGAAGAAGATATGCAAGTTTTAGTGAAAGTTGTTGTTTGCAGATTTCAGACTTGCTGAGAATAGTCATGTTGCAGTAATTGATACAGGCATATATGGAAGAGTTAGAACTTATAATTGGATTAATTTGAAATATATGTGAGTAAAAATTCATTTAATTTTTATTTGAGTCATTTTTATATAGATATGTGAAAGTTATGAAGATTTTTGTGAAAACTGGTTTTAAACTATCTTAAATGGAGTTGCAAGCAATGGTTTGTGATTATCTCATGATTGAATCATGAGAAAATTTAATTGATTATATATTATTAAAATAGATTCATAAAAGTTTCATATGAAATTTATTTAGTGTCATTTTGTTATGTATTGGGAAATATATTTGACTCCCTAGCAGGGAGGGCTTATGAATTTTCTGAGAATGCTTCCAGAAGTGGCAGTCTGAAACAATTATTGGTTGAAGGATCAAATGGAATCATAAGATATTGTAATTTTGGGAAATGGTAGTTATTTATATTTTATAAAAAATTTATTATTTCCATAAAAATTAATATTGTGATTTGATGGGTCAAATCAATCAATCTTTAAAGACTGTCCTAAAGACAACAATGTTATCAAATCAAGAGACAAGGTAAGTTATGGTCTTTGAATTTCGCAAAGATAATGCCTTGAAAGTTTTTTATGTGGATGGAACCATTTTATACGGTTGATATTTTATATTGGAATGAGGAATTGTAATATGTTTATGCCTCTAAAAAGTTGTCTAATCAATTGAAGAATTGTATTGATGCATGGGGTGCATTGGAGATTTTTATAAAACTTGAAGATGTTTTGAACCTGTGATGAATTAAGTCCTTTGTTGAGACCTTAGAGTTGATTTTCTCTCTAAGTTTCTAGATTTTTATGATGCTCTGCATCAATCTATCCCAAATATGAATACAATGACCTCTAGACTGCTGAAGAACATTGGCAAGTCTTCAAGGATTTCATGGCCCACCAAAAAATACAATACAAAGATGTGGTTACCATAATTTTACCATAATCTTTGGGAGAAAATGAACTGAATTAGTACCTCTCCCTACCCACCAATTCAATATACCATTTTTAGGAGATGGAGGATGCGTTCCTTCTGCATTTATGGGTCTATGTGGACCCTACAACCCTGTACCACTAGTTTGCCTCTCTAGGGAAGGAACCCAATGAACCTCTAACCGTCTTCAATAGTAGGTTTCAATGAGACTATAAATGACTAGTAACGCCCTTTTTGGCAGCTAATTCCATAGCTATCCAGGCCTATCTCAACTCTCTTGACCCCCTAGTTGTGATTCATATTATAAACCAAATATTTCTCACCTTCTTCTGAAGTTTCTTCCTTTACTGCTACAAACACAATTTCTTCTTTTATCTCTTCCATTAGATTCCTCATCAGTAACACCTTCCTCAACTAGGTAGCATACTTTCTTGTTTTTATCCTCGAATCTTCTTGGCTTCTCCTTCCTATCATTTTTAGGGCATCTAGAAGCAATATGTCCAATTTTGTTACATGGAAAGCACTTCAAAGGTAACTTACACTTATATTTACCTCTCCCTCTAGGAAGCCTTCTAGCAAATAAAGCTTCCAATTCCTCCTTATGTCCTTCTTCAGATAAGATAGATTCATAATCATTAGGATAATATGCTAAAGAACTATTAGATATCTCATTTCCTTTCCTAGATGGTGCAATATTCAATGATGTTTTGAAAGTAGCTTCAAATTTAGGCATATTATTATCATAATTGCTTAACTCAAATGCATTTAATTTCCCTATTAATGCATCAAGAGTAACAACAAAAGTTCCTAGAGATCTGATCTCTTGAATAGCTAAAACGCTAATAGCATACTGAGGCAATAAAGTTCTCAAAATTTTTCTTACCACATCCTCCATAGGAAGATTACAACCATCACCTCGGATAGCAACAATAACTTCTTTGATTCTCTGACTGTATTGTTAAATGTTCTCATTGTCTTGCATCCTCATATCATCATAATATCCTCTTGAACTATGAACATTTTCCTTTTGCACATGTGGATCTCCACCATAGACAGTTTTCAACTTTTACCATATCTCATTAGCAGTATCCAAGTCTTTGATATCAACATACTCTACATCTGAAAGAGTACTAGCAATAGATTACATAGTAGCATTATGTTCAAACCTTACCTTAAATTGATCTGCAATCAGGCTTCCTGAAGGGAAAATATACTTATTAACCACATGATCCCAATACTAATCTCCCATAATTTTAAGATAGAGCTTCATTTGATCACACCATACTAACTAGTTCTCTCTTGTGAATTTAGGACCTTCCTTTCTCATTATCTTTAGATCTTTACCTAAAGTTGTTAAGGTTCACCACAATAAAGGACAAAAGCTCTGACACCAATTTTTAGTCCTAAGGCCAAATTACTAAGGGGGTGGGTGGGGGGGGGAATCTATAATCAACCAAATAATCCAAACTTATCCATCTTAAAACTTAAACCAACATTCACAAGATTAATCTTAATAGAAAAAAATGAAAATTATAAGCATCCAAATCCATCCAAAAAATTGACACACATATTTATCTTGTGGAAAACCAAATAGGAAAAAAATTGATGGTGGGGATTAGTACCCGCTAAATGATGTACTCTTCAGAAGTATGCCCTGTGAGGAGATTAATGCTATTAGAAGTTACAGCAACACTATTAGGTTCTACCCGATTAAGGGATTATCCTTAGGCCTGTTAGGAAATTTACCCTGTTAAGAGTAGCCTTGTTAGAGGACTTTGAACACTTGAAAAATTTTCACCTTATTAGAAGATTTACAACAAAGATCTGTTATGATCTAATCTGTTAAGGGTTTTAACCTACTGCAACTGTTAGGGAACAACAAAAAGAATGACCCATAGAATAGCACTACCTCTGCTTGATCAGATCTACTAAAACACATAATTTCTTCTCAATGCACTTAACTCTTCCTTAGCTTGATCACAACTTGTAATTTTTACCGCATTTGTCCAACACATGATCAATACTCTTAACCTTCAACTTCATCCATTATATACTAAAATTTTAAGTCCACCACATTGATCAAACCCTAAATCATAATTTCAAAACATCCCACTCAAATCCAATGTGCCACATAACAAAATTAACTGCATAAAACATTTTTCGAAGACCTTGTCGGCCAATAAGATGATTTACATACAATGTTGTGTTAAGGAGTCAAACATGTTTTGACCAAACACAAGCTTCCTCAATAATCTTCACCACACACAAGCATTGAGAAATGTGATGTCAGATCATCACCTCCAATCATGAAGATATATCACCATCTCGTGACTAACTCAATCGATTCCACCAAAACCTTAACACTGATCACCGATCTAAGATTTATCACCTATCACTCAAGAACACAAATAATGTAACCTATTAATAACTCAGTCTCTACTCATTGGTCACCTATCCTTCACACCGGTCACTAAAATTAGTTGCGGTCGCAACTATAGCATCTAAATAATGTTGACCACCATATCCCATGACCACGCCACAAGATACAACATAGATTTGACAAGACATTCAAATCATCTATCACCTGTCATTAACTATTCTAGTAGCTATACTGTTATACTTCAATTAATCACAAATTTCTCATAATATCACTTTAGCAGTAGCGATCATGCATTAGAAATCCAGAGACACACCTAAGTCTCCCATAAAGATAACTGTAGACACCTAAAATTTGTCAGGTGTTTCCTAATCAATCAAATATGCATTCTACATCAAATCTCATCAAATTACTCTAAATCACATCAAATGGACATTTATTAAATCAAATTGGGAAAAATCAAATTTATATCAAAGGATTAATTACCAATGACATTAATTTATTTAATTTAAGCCTAAAGGGATTAATCAAACTATATAATTGATTTTAATCAATTAATTGTATAGTTTAAATCAAAAATCAAATCCAACCTATTCCCATACATAGATAATTTAATTAATTGATTAAATTTAATCAAATCCTATTATCTTTCAACATGAATTTGAGGAACCAATGAGAATTGAGAAGGCAAAGCACATGGATCACTCTAAATTTGCAATCTGAACCACTCATTTAATCTTTGCAATTTCCTCCACTCATCTTGTCCCAACCTTTGAGACAATCATTTAAATTCTCCCCTCATTTGAAACCATTTTAAAGTCTCACACTCAACCAAGGATAAACCATGATCAATTAACTCCACCCCTACCTTTGGAAAATCTTATAAATAGAGAGCATTTTGCAAGCATAACATAATCCTAGACATTCGAATGCATAAAATCTATAATATAGGCATTTTTAGAGAGATCAAATCATTTGTGAGAGCAATATAAAGCATTTTGTGAGAACATTTGAGCATTTGAGTGAATCATTTTGATGATTTGAGAGAATTGTGAGCTAGACTAGACTTTATCATAATCAATTTATCATTCTAGGACTGTCACTAGTAGAGATTTAAGCTGAGAGCTTTCTATTAGCATGCTTAGATAAAGATCCATTGGATGCTTAATGATTTCCTTTCAATTCTTAGCTTAATTGTTAATATTTCTCCATAGAATTGTTAGAAAATAAACTAATCTTATGAAGGTGTAAAAATCACACACAAATGACACCCACCGTGGGGATTTAGGCCTCTAATCCTCATTTTTATTGATATTTTGCAAGTTTTTTCTTTATTTTGTGTTTATTTTAAAGATTGTAGGTAAAGTGATGCCTATAAGGAAAATGATGATGCCTGCAAATAGTGAACCAATGCCTAAGAATTCCTTCTATTTTCTTATTTGACTTCTTTCAACGCTTAGTAGATAAATAACGACGCCTTTGCTTGTAAAGCGATGAATGTCAGCCCAGAATAATGCCTAGTCACTATTTTTTCTTCTTATGCACTTTCTTTTCACACATTTGCAGTTCTTTTTCATGCATGTTCATATTCTTTTTACGCTTGTTGTTAGTAAAAAAAATGCTTAACTGAGGGTAAAGTAACGTCTAAAACAATGCTTAATACAGTGAAAAATAATGCCTGCAAGCTGTTAAATGATGCTTAAAGTCTTCTATGTTTTTTTAGTTGTAGATTAAAAAATTCTAGAATACTAATGCTATTTTATTGATTTTCCTATAGATGAATAGACATCCAAAGGTTTAGAAACCTGAAGAAAAGATCAAAAGGAAAAACAAAGAGGTAAGGCTCTTCAACAAGCATGCAAAAGAAACATTTAATGCAATAATTTTGGAGAGTTTAGAAGAAGAGCAAGCATTATTTGAACATTTCCTTAAAGTTAATAATTCTTACAAAAAGAAATTCCTTCTCTCAATTTATTTCATTTCTTAAGTCCTTAAGCTTTGATTTTGCAAAAAATTGTTAAGGATCTTAAATTTGTTGTCAATTCAATATGTTTTTCTTCACTTTGATTGTGGTGTTGAATAACTTGTTGGAGGAGATGGAGAGGGAATGATTGCCACTAGGTGAGTAAGAAAACAACAAATCAAAAACCTCAAAAATGCGCCTAGCCTTTACTAGCATTAAAATGAGGTATTTCATTTAACAAGCTTCTTTTCTTATATTGTGGTATTTTCATTTGAATCTAGATTAATAGGGCCACCCTATTATTTTCCATTCAAACAAGACATTAGGTATATGCTCTCAACTTTTTGATGTTGATCAAAAAGTCAAAAGTGTTGCATTTGGGTGGTAGAAAGAAAGGGAAAAATTGAACCACACATTTCAATTTATTACAAACCTCCTTGTCAAGAGGTTAAAAATGAACAAGTGTGATTGAAGTGTTTGGAATTAAGGAGAGTAATATGTATATGCTCTTCACTCTTTGAGTGAATCAAACTCCCAAACTTACTTGACTAAATTCAATTTTTGCTTTTTCATGAACATGCTAGATACATAAAGGGCCCGCCTCCCAAGAATTCCTTTATGAAGGAAGTGAGAGGGAATGACCCAAGTGGGAGACAATCACTTAAGCCGTGATACTATCCAACCCACTATAATCAAATGCACTCATCCCCAAAGGGTTGAAGTGACTAAATTGTGTTGTGAATCTTCACTTCCTCTAGTAGTCCTTCGGGATTGCACAAAATTGTACTTTCGTGTGTGGGAAGCCCTTGTAATGAGGGTATACAAGACTCTTCATTGTGTTAACTACAACCTGGTTAATTTAGCAAGATACCTTTTTAGAGCCATGGTGAAAAGACAAATTTGACTTTAGATAGATTGTTTGGAAGAATTTATTGTACAAGACCCGTGAAATGTCTGAGAGCATAGAGTTTGTGTGGTTTAGGAGTAAGATGTAAACTTGATGTGTGTGCTGTGTTTGTGTTTTCATTTTAAAATAAGAATTAAATACTATAGATCTAATCACAGAATTTATACTTTTAAATCCTTAAAAAATGTGACAAACCAACTTTTCCAGCAAAATGACACGTATAACAAGTTAATCGATGTTGGTAACTATTATCCATTTTTTCCCAGCTCAATCAGGTGGATTTGTTATGTTTTGAATAAAGGTAATTTCTCAGTTCTGGCAGGTCCAATTCATCTTACCTCTGTTCAGTATGCCAGCAATGTCATGTTTTCAGGTTTTCAAGCCTAAAACCTTGCTCAAATTTGCAAAAAAACCCTGAAAACCCTTAGTCTTCCAGTGTTAAATGATGAGCTCAAACCCTAAGCCTTGGAATTCTATTTCACTGTTACTTTTTCCTTTTACTTAAGGCATGTGTTTTAATCTTGGTCGCCTCGTCGCATTACCCTGAGCGAATATTCCATATGTCTCCCCGACTTTGCATTTCCCTTATGTCGCGTGGTCTCGTAATGAATCAGAATATTCCTTCAATGTTCTGAGACTTAGCAATTTCTTCTAGTTGGGTAGTCATGGGATAGTTATGTCATAAGGCTCTATGAAGATGGGACCCACTGCTCAGTTGGGTGATTGCGGCAGATTCTTAACAGTTATAAAGGTGTTCTCAGACTTCACAACTACTTCATGTCACGTTATTGCCAGATCAAGTCAAAGGTAACAGTTAAGTCAGGCCTTCAGTCGCGTAGTCTCGAAATGGAATGGCGGTTAAGAGATTTTTACCCAGACTTCACGAATAACTGTTTGTGGTCTGCAACACTGTTTAGTTGGGATGTCGCTAGAGCAGGATGATGACTCAGTTCTCCAGTACACAATGAATGAACCAATGACTGTGCGACATGTGTCACAAAGTGGATGGATGTTAAAAGATTGTCAAGTGGTTGCCAGAAGGAAAAAGAGCATTCAGAAAAAATGAGACTAGGTACTTTGCCTTCAGTCGCGATGTCTGGGAAAGACTTAAGGGCATGTTCAAATGTCTAGCGATTAAGCGCCAGCCATAAGATGAAAAGATCAGAAGATCCGACGGTGGTCGCGAAGTCTGAGAAGAAAGGTGCCCTAAGGATGAGGTTCTCCCGACTTGGTGACTAGGCATTGTTGCGTAGTCTTGGAACAGGAATTAAACATTCAGTGAAAAGGAGATCACCGTAAAGGCTAAGCAAGATAGTTAGTCCCAAGGTCTGGGAATGAATGATGAGTTAGTGATAACTGTGCGCGACTTTGATTTCAGTCATGTCAGATGATCGCCAAATCATGAATCAGGTCAGCCAAGGGTAAGAAAACATGTTGTCGCCAAGTCTTGAGAAGAAACCATGGTTAGTGACTAAGGCCCGCAACAAGGAGACTTGATGCAGTCACCTAGTCCAAAGATATAAAAAAAGTGGCGGTAGTCTTCTGATGTGACAATATGAATTGTTCGGCGACCAATAACAGGCTTGCATTTTGATTATTGTGCAAAATGAGTAGCTGAGATGTAAGGCATTCAATGAATCACAGTGTGACATATCAGCTCTTTTGAATGCAGTTGGATTGCTCTGAGGATTCATTTTCAAAATTTGATTTCCTATCAAGCTCAGAAAATACGGCTAGATTTTTGTTCAAATTCACAGCATGTCAACTTAATGACAGAATTGATGTTTCCGAATTGTGGGCTATGTACTCTGAATGATGTCCATAAGGAGTTGATGGTGCATTCATTTTCCTTCACCGTGTTTTCAGTTTCGGAGCCTAGGTTGTTAGGTTTACAAAAAGATTAGATATTTTCTTAGACGTTGGAAATCAGATATTTTACAGATGAAAGATCAGTTTTGAAAGGTTAGAGGATGCATTTTTGGGGCTGCAGAAAAGTTATTACAATTCAGAGACTTTTGTGACTCTTCTAGAGGGATAAGACTGCTTCTGTGGAGGGGCATTTATGTTGATATTTTTGGGATGACTTGAAGGGCTAAACAGTGGCTAGACATGCCAAATCTGATCCAGAAGTTATTGCCTTCAGAATGCAGTTGGCTTGAAAAATGCATAAATATGAGTTGAAGACTCATTGTAAAAAGGTTCCTCTTCCCTTTGGCTTGCTGTTTTTGTTACTTTTTCTAAGTTCTTGACAGAAGTAAAGAGATTTTGTAACCCATTTCAGAGAAATATACAGATTTGTAACACCTTTGACCATGAAAGATAGCTTATACCTTCCCTTATTAATCTATTATTGTGTACTTAGTGATTGGTACAAATTCTGTGATGTTCTTTGTCCTTAATTTGTATCACATATTAGTGCCTTTATGAAGTACTTCATGCTTGTTTGCAGGTTTTAAGTTGTGCTCAAGTCAGATTTTTCCCCAAATTGTGAGAAGTCTTTCTCCTTTAAGGGGATTGTTTTTATTGGCCTTCTTATAAATTGATTATGCAGATGGTATGATTTAGTGGGGCTGTGTAAGAAAGCTTGAGTAACTAGTTCATTGTGTGTCAGGTTATTTGTGCATTTCTCAGATATCTTTTGGTGCATCACCTTTTAGGATATAGCTTTATTTTTTCTATGTTCACCTTTTATCTCTTTTCTCCATCATAAAGGAATCAGTTTCAGGTAGTATAGAGTGATTTACCAGATAGGAAGCTGGCCTAGGACCCAGAGATTCATTCCAGACATAGGTTACCCACAACCTTAGAATGTTTCCATGTTTCTCCAAAAGGTTAAGTTCCTGCAAACTTAACAAGGTGCAATTTTGGTAGACAACAATTTTTGGGACGCCCGGTGGGACCAGTGACTAATTTTTATCAGTCATCTTTTGCAATATTTTTGCTGTTGTTAGTGTGTACATCAATACTTTCAGCCTTAAAGATGTTTCTGAATTACACACTTGGCGACTCTGAGCTTTGGAATAGAAGAACCAGTGTATTACAACATATGAGAAAACTGCAAACAAGGAGTAGTTCTTTAGATTTTGAATATTTGCAGCTATCTCCCTCTATGAGAAGATGGAGAGTAACTGAAAAGCCCAAAAAGAGAGTGGTTTATAAAAAAAGAGCTAAGTCTACTCCCGCTGCAGTTAGAGTGTATCCTGCTATTCCAGTTTTCACCACACCAGGAAGTCATTTTTTCCAAGTCCCAATGGCATTACCAAGGAACCAGCTCTTCATTTCATTCAATCAAGGCAGCCCACTAAATCTTGCTCAACACAATGTTATTCCTGTTGCTGCATTAAAAAGTCTACCATATTTTAGTGGTGAAGATCAAACCACCCCAGTGGAGCACATAAAAGACGTAGCCAATCTTTGTGCCCTGCATCATGTTACATAGGATAATGTTGCTGTCAGGTTGTTAGCCGCATCTTTCAAAGGAAAGGCTTTGCAGTGGTTTAGAAGGCTACCAGTGGGTTCTATTGTTGATTGGGACCAACTCGGTATTGAACTTTGCAAGTTCTTTGAAGACAAATCTGACCATCTATCCTTGGTAGAGCAACTGTCAACTATAAAAAGGGCCCCTCATGAGAAAGTAACAGATTTCAATTTTTGCTTCCAAAGGACATGGAAAAGAATCCCTCAAACGGTAAGACCCTCTGCTGATCATGCTTTCTTATATTATTTAAGGGCTTTTAATAGTGATATAGTAGTTATGATACAGTCAATGGGAGGGGTTACACTCCCAGGTGCTTATGATACGGCCATTAGAACAGAAAACAGCCTTATACAGGCTGCAAAAATTGCCCCAAGGCCACCTATGCCAATCTTTCCAATAGCACCTATAGTTCAGTCAATGATACCTTTGCAAGCAGCCCCCTTAGCTATTATTCCAGCAGCACCAGCATTACCAGCACCCAATACGCAACCCAATTCTCAAGGTAATGCCCCCTTAGCTTAGTCTGCGGATTTACAAGAGATTAAGGGTATTTTACAGACTTTCGGTAATGAAATTGTGAATACAAAAAAGTAGCAAAGTCAAGGATATAGGCCTTATCATCCCTCTTATCAATCCTAGTATCAAAAAAACTAGGGCAATAGACCGCCTTATCAAACCAATAGCCAAGGCCAAAGACCAAAGCTTAATATGAGGCCTTATCAACCTTATAACCCCAATGTTGCTAGCACCTCAAATGAGCTGGTTCCTACTCAAAACAATCTAGTTCAGGATTATGAGTGGTGTTTTCCATGTAACCAGAAGCATAATCAAAGTACTTGCACGAATGGGGTCATAAATCAGGCCTTAATGGTTCAAAGTATCCCGACTTCACAGGATGAGGGTTCTGATGAAGCCACTTTATAGCAGCATGAAGGCAGACCACCAGAGACAACTCTTATGAATTGGCAGGATGAGGACTTTTGTGGAGTAAACCAGCAGGTTCTTGTTGTTTCAGATAACACAAGGAGAAAAAAGAGAGCAGTAGAGGTTGAACAGCAAGTTGTTGGGCCAGCTAATACTGAGAATGTTCGGATTCTCCCAAAATAAAAACCTTCATCAAGTAAGGAACAACCTATGGTTCCGATACAATCAGCTGGTGTTAATATTGACGTTGTTACTACAAAGGCCCAATATAAGGTTGGTATAACTTCTTTTAATATTTTGGATCATATGAAGAAGGCAAATGTGTCTATTTCCATGTGGGATTTTTTGGGAGTTCCAGGTCAAAAGGACCTTCTGCAATCAGCTTTATCTGATTTAAGTCTTTCTAGTA